>JAANSO010002845.1:0-12604 GCA_036507315.1 Lepidocyrtus fimetarius | reverse complement strand
AGAAAGGAGGAAACTAATATCGCATATTGCCCTGATGATGGTTTATAGTTGTTTATAAAAAGTGAAACTGAAAAAAATCCTAAAAAGGTAAGTAAATAAACTGCAGTTTTATATACTAAAATCAAGTATTTTACTTTTTTAAGTCCAATTCATAATGTGTCGAACAATTTTGCATATAATTATGCAGTATTATATTGATGTAATTTTAAATGTGACTGATGATATTCCTAGAATTTCAAAAAGTTGATCTGCTGTGCTGTTACATATTAAGAGTCACAATTGACATAGAATTAGTTTGAAGAAACAAAGTGTAAAAAACCATCCAAAATATACTTTGCTGTTAAAATTCAAATTAGGTATTTCAAAATTTTCACAACAGCTTCTTGTAGAATCGAAAGCATTCAAATGGTCCCTACGATCATGATCATAAAAATAATTGGATTAAAGAAGTTTATATTCATTTAAGGAAGTCAATTAATTTGTCAAACATACAAAGATGGAAAAAATTAATAAGGTTAACTGACAATCGTTTAGCGACTTCCATCTCTGATGCATGCCATAAAGAGTAAGAGTGGCTTAGAATTAATAACAAATACGTACTATACACTTTATCCTATTTGAAAAAGATAACACTCACTTTCAAAATTTTCTATGTACTTCCTTTTAGGAAAGATTTACCAAAAAGATTTAAAGTATAAACGGTTTACTTCAATGTTCATTGTTGTGAGAATTACGTCAGTAAAAGTCAGTGGGATAGTTGTACAAAGCAAATAGGCGAATAAATTACTTTGTGCTGACAACAGGTAATTTAAAGCCAACAGACTAGTGCATCATAAGCCTTCCATCTCGTATGCTAATGCTCTATATTTTATCATTTTTATTAGTAAAATTTAAAACTTTCTCTTTGTCAATTCTATTTATTATCTTTATCGTATTGGCAGACACCAAAACGGAATAACAAAATTTTGACAAATGTATTCTTATTTAACATATTGAACTAATTATTTCATCTATTAAAATTTTTCTATTGTGTGAAGTCTTAACTCACTTAAAATTGCTCGTCGCTATTCATTACATACTAATCTGATATTGAGTTATTAAATTATTGTCATTTTTATCAATTGATTTTGTTAGTCCAATTTGTCGAGTGGTCATTGCTGCTTCAATGTTCTTAGAGACTTAAAGTCTTGGAAATGCAGCAATTGCTACAATTATTTCGACAACAATGTCTATGCATCAAATTTAACTAATAAAATTAGAACCTGCAAATTGCAAAATGCAAAGTGAATCGTTCAATGACCTAGCGATTCGCAAGCAACAGCTTTTAGTAAAACCAGTTCATTTCTAAAAATAAAGAATATCAACCAGTTTTTTCTGATCCTTTCTTTATGCAAATTCGAAAAAATAATAATTAGGAATTTAAACTTACCAAATTCCACGCATATCTCAAAAAAATATTTTTTGGACTCAGTCAAATAAACCTCAGACAGAAACTGTTAATTATTTCAGCGTACATCAATCAAAATTGTTTTGTAGCATTTGAGATGCAAATGCGACTTTTCGTTTGCTTGCGCCGAACTAAATTAGGGGAAACATGGGTAATTAAAACAACTAGACAGAGTTGAACTTCAAATATTTTAAAACAACTTGCAAGTTTCAAGGCGGTGCGGTGTAATACAAATGACATTTAAGAGATAAAATGAAGAAGTCTCTATCAATGTCTAAGCTTAAAGCATTAATATATGTAATGAATAGAATTCTCCAATTTTTCGATTTTTATTACCCATTTATTTTAGTCTTCTTTTAATCATTTTCATTTTTTTTGCATAATATTAAAAATCCTGATGTACTTGTGATGATTAGAAGATGTACAGTTTCCTGTCGATATTTACTCATAACGGAAAACTTTTTTAAACCTGTTTATTCTGTAATACTCTGCCTTAAAATACTCGTGATAGTTTATATTTGTCAATTACGTATTATGAAATCATTCATGCAATATTTGATTTTTTGCTGCAAGTGAAGATGTAATGCCTTGAATTCAAGCCAACAAATGGAGTCGTCCTCAAGTCAGTTTTGAATGATAGAGAAGATCAAAGGAACGCAGGAATCAGGAAAAACTTTTCTCCTCTAGACATTTTAACCAGTTGAGCTGGTTTGCAAAAACACACAGTTGTTAATTCAATAGTGTCGAAGTCTTGAAGTATTTAAATTGCCGTTTATTACTTTTCCAAAAGTACCGATTGCCGCTGAAAGCTATAAATTTTAATTGTTAAATTCTTAGATATATGGCCCTGAATTCTGTCTTTTCAGCAGTGATTTTGGGTACATGAGATATATTATCAGTCATTAGATAACGTTACACGAAATTACAGTAACTGAAACCTGAAAATATGCCTCAATCAGTTTTTGATTTTCAGGGAGGTTTCAAAATGGAATGTCGTTAGGTACTAACATAAACCTTTAGGAGGGATTTGGTTACAAGTAGGTACTACAAGTCACATTATACAATAAAAATTCAGTATGGTATTTAAATAATTTAAATCATAATTTAATTACTATTTTAAACTACGATAGACCTAGACTGTCAACGCTTAGAAACGTTTAAAAACACGTAAGCAGCCGATTTTGAAATAATTGCACAACACAAATATAAATGAGACGATTTACTGTAGGTTTTTGATAAAATTCGAGTGAGAGGTAATATAGTAAGGCTAAAAATGAGTGTCAGTTGCAAATTCATACTATAATATGAAGATAAGATAAGACTATATATAGAATTGATAAATTAAAGTTAATGACAAGTAACACTTTCTCAATTGCCTTTTTCGCATCATATCGTGTTAATCTGTCCAAGACATATTTTTTAGTTTATAGGGAAAATGTGCTAAGTCGGCAAAACAGAAATGATAATTTAGGTCAAAGGCGGATGGTTGGATGAATTTGGATAAAAGGATGGCCCGATGCTTATTCATAGGGTTGCTCTTGTGTGACATACTGATTCCTTAAAGATAATAAACTTCTTTAAAAGTTTGGTAATGGGGAAATACAATGAGAATGAAAGGAATGTGCACAATGTAAATGTTTTGATAAAACTTGCCTTAAAATTTAGAAAAGAGGCTCACAATAATGTTGTACTTCTTACCTATGATGATTTCATGTCATCAAATTTTTCTCCTTTCCGTGTCAAGCAATTTGTGTGAATTGCAAAATTCATTAAGCATTACCAATTTGTAAATCTTTCATTTTCATCCGTCATTGTTTAAACCTTTCATTTAACAGTTGCCGAAAGTGTCCAATTTTGTCTTATTTAAAACTACGTTCGTGTCTGTAAATTTAATTAAATGGTTACGAAATCATTACCACAATTAGTTAATTACATTAAAAGTTTTTTACCAGTTGTTTTCAATTTTGTGCATTTTACTAAATTTCATCAATGCCAACCAACATTAAAATATATTTTTTAAATATGCTTTAGTGATCTACACTTCATGCCATGCACAGAAGCCACAAAATGGTGGAAAGATTGTCAAAAAAGTTACGCATACAATAAAAAAATTAGTTTTTACACATATTTCTTGATTTTTAAAGAAAAAGAATTCCTGCTTTCAATTCAAATCTGTGTCAAACCCTATGTAAATCATTTTCATATATTTCATACTATCACAGATTAATAATAAAAAATGCAATTTATTTACAATCCAATGTATGTATTACAAATAAAAGTGCCACTGTGCTGATTAGGAGCATTAGAAAATGCCTATGACGCAGCCTCAATTATCTCGAATCATCAGTGTTTCAAAAAAACAAACATATTTTAATAATTTTTATGCTAACCTCTTTTCAAATTCTGTAAAACAATCAAGAGAACAGAAAAATATGCTTGCTAGTATTGATGTTAAAGTTTGCTACTTATGTAGCATTGGTTCTAGCCGATTTTTGAGTAAAATATGAATTTGATTATAAAATTTTACCAACATTTGTTGTAGAGCATGTAGTCCATAGGATTCCAATGGTTATTCATTTGCATAACTAGAATGGCAAAGTCTTATAGATTATTTTAAAATTCCTGTGCAAGTGTGCTAATTTAATTTTATGGTTTTAGATTGCCCGAAAAGGACTAAGAAATTTGTAATGCTAGCTTTCTTGATTAAGCCAAAAATGGAAATGGTTTTGGTTGGATACTCTCCTCGGAGCATGCGTTTTAAGCTTTTATGGATATTATAAGAAGGATTTAATACGAGAAACTGGCATTTTATTTCAAGGGATAATTTAGAAGATGTCATTTTTACTTATGCAATATTTACGACCATTTTCATGATTTACACTAGTCAGTGCTCTCAAAAGTACATTCTTTGAGTGTGATTTGAAACAAAGCAAGCTAGGTATTTGCAGATATCATTATTAATGCCGCTATTATGACTAAAGCTTATACATGTTAATTACTAAACTATTGCCTATTGATTTAAAATCTATTGCTTACAGTAACATGGAGTACTGTGTGTGGTAAAATTGTGCAGCTTTGGTTCTTAGGAATGACAAAAGCAATTCAGAATTGAAGAAGAATATTTTAAAAGGAAAGAAATTTCCTTTTTGGGATAAAAATAGATTTTACCCCTTTCCCAATGCCAGAAGTATAATCATTAAAAGCAATCTTTGGCCAAGACGACAGAGAACTTTCCTTTTCAAAACCTTTCATACTATTTTTCTTACCAGTCTAGAGTTAGCAGTTGCTCTTTTGTATAATAATAATATGTACTTGTCTGGTCATGTGAAGCTTACAGGTACAATTGTAAAATGGATTTATTTTGATACCAAATAAACCATCCAAACTAGTGCTTAAAATATTGGTGCGCAATTCATTAGAGGTAAGCTTAAAAAGGCAAACAAAACATGAAGAAATCTGCCAAGCATTACATAATAATTGAAGTCAGTGCCACGAATTTCGATTTCAACGAGGGTCCATAAAATCAGAATTTTCGATTTTTTCCCATTTTCAAAAACATTTTATGGACTGATTGTAAAGTAATATTTTAAAGAACACTAACCAAATTAGTAATAGAGTAGTTTCCGAAACTCATTACACAACAGTAATGAATTTTCTATAAGTTTTATATGTATTCATGAAACAAGAAATTCTGTTGTGATATGTCAATTGACATGTGCTTTTGTTATTTTTGTTAATTGCTAATTTTATCGATTTTCAATCACTTACTACGCCAGGATTCAGAAGGCAGAAAAATTCTTAAATTTTACAAATTCAGGTATGGAATTGATTTTTTTTAAAATTGCTAATCGCTTGGGCAAGTGCAGTGTCACACCGTGAGGAGTTTCTTAATACCTATTATGGGTCGATGAAACAATGTACAAAATAAGAAAATTCCATAAGTGTGTCGGCTTAAATAATTGTTTATGAGTTATCTTTTGAAATAAGTATACGTTTAAAATTAAATCATATTCATGATAAACATTACTTCATCACTACATTGTCAACAACATTGCAATTTTCATTTCATTTAGTACAAAAGTGAGGACTTCCCAACTCTGTTCCTGATGAAACTTTGCTGTTGTTGACAGATGATGATGATGGATCAATGAAAGAACATTATGGCGAAAACAAGGCAAAATAATATTTTCTGATGTTATTAGCAATTCCTCAAGCAATTTTGACTAATGAATGTGCAGTGCTGCTTCAAAAAACGAAAAATGAGATATCATATCAGAGATGATTATTATATTAGTAAACAGTGAGGAAATAAAAGTTTTGCAAACGTACTGCGGAAAAGAAAATTTAGGTTTCTGGGATATAATGATATGCAAATATACGATAATGATTAAGGGTAATGAGAGAAAAGCGATTTCAGTTACAATACAATGATAAAGCTTATCCTTTTATTTCAAGATAATTAGAATTCATGCGTACACTACCACTAGTGTATTTCAACTATGCTTTAAATTTGCTAGTCTGTTATTTTATATAAAATGATTCGTCAGTATCTGAAGCTTACATCCGGTGACTTTGGTAAATTTGAAAAGAGTGTCAAGTCAAATAATAAAGTCTATCGCGGAAGAAAGAGCTTTATGAAATTGTTTTTGGAGCATTTAAAGAATTCTTACTGTCAGCGTTTTTTTTGGCCATGTCTTTCATGAAATCACAGATTTGTATATTTCGTATAATTTAAATAGTTAGTTTACAGATTTTTATTTTATAAATTCATGCATTTTTCATAATATAGGGTTGTTATTTTTTGCTATTTCTTAAAATCAAAGGTGGCCTACATAGAATTATGAATTAGTATTAATCAAATGAATGTTTACTTACTTTAGATAAAGAGCTTATTTGATAGAGAAAGTTAAGGGATTTGCTACATAACTGGCTGGCAGATAGCTTTGCAAGAGAAGTGTCTGGTGTGATAACATTATATAGCGCATAGCATAATACAAACTGTTAGCTCATTTTGCTATCATCATAGTCGGGAGGCTCATTAGTGTACTGAAAGCCATAAAACTACAAATTAGAAATCACTTCACAGTAACTAATTATAAAATCATAACAGATGACCAGTTATACGTAAAATGTACATAATTTAAAAGATCTTTTAAAGAGTTAAACATAAAGTAAAAGTTTTATTTGAGTTGGTAAATGAACCAACAAAGGTAATTTTTGCAGAAGTATATTTCTCTGCGGTTATTAATGCAAATATTAGTGCTTGTGTATGGGGATTGCTTACAAAAACAAAAGCAAATAATGGTATATTCTTTAAAATGCTGAATATAAATTTAGTGTTTGCTTGTAGCTATCTCATGAACCTGAAGCCTGTGAAGTTAATATTCTGCACCAACATAATATTTTGAATGTATTTTTTGGGAATAACTTTCATCAAACAGAAAAGAACAAAGGTGATGATAATTATAGTGGTAGTGGTTTAAATAAATAAATATACATGGTGTTTCCCATTTCCTGTGAGGTGTTAATGAATCTTTAAGCTTCTTAATTTGACATAGCAGGGTGCTAGTCATAGGCATAACATGACAAGAGCGCAGTCTAATATTTCAGCAAAATAATAACACGAATTGTTTCATTGTGTACTATGTCGTCATCTCAGTAATTCTGGATACAAATAAAAAATATGAGAATGTTTAGACAATATGAATTACACGTCCCGAAATTCATAATTTGTAACGTGAATAAGCAAAAACTTTCCATTTTAACTGTCTACAAACAGCTTAGGAGTTAAGAACACAAATTATTTGCCTGTAAATAATGATGACATAGGTATTTATAATTTAAAATTTTGATTTTGACTTTTCTCCTCAAATTTTCATGTAAATGGATGAGGCGTGTTCATAAAAATTATCTTTATATACTACGGAATACTTTTGAAACTTTTTCGACAGTATTGTATTCACAAAATGTTCGTTCGTTCGAGTGATGGCAAGCTGCACTTTTGTTTGTCAACGCCATACTTATCTTTTATAGCTAACATCATTAGGAAAGCATCTTTGCAGAATTATTTTGAAACAATAATTTTTTAATTTTCAAATTTGCATTTAAATTTGAAATGCGTAAAATTCAGCTATTTTAATATCAAATTTGCCTCTTGATTGATGGCCATTTTATTATGACATTGTTGAGTACTTCTAATTTAAAAAAATGTTTATAAATTTAAATTTCATCAGCATTACAATTTCGGCTAAAGAAATATTAATATTAATTTTAAAAATTGTGATTTCCAAAGTTAGAAACTTTAAACTATGTTTTTCAACTATTAAGAAACGCTATAAAGTTAAAAATAATTATGTAAGGTTCTAAAAGTACTAGTATTCTTAATTTTAAAAATATTTCTTGAACTATTCTTAAATAAATCATCCTTTATTTAAATCAATCTATTAAAACAGTGGTACCATATCACTTTGATCACTATCGTTCATTGATGCAATAAATAGTTGTAAATAAAGTACAATGCCATTAAAAATGGTAAGTGCTGTACAATAAGATCAAAAATAAGATGTGTTTGTTCAATGAACCAAGTGAATGAATGAATCGTTTATCTGATAAAGTTTCTTTTTATTGCCAGAATAGCACTCGCGTTCCGTAAAAATGTTAAATATTAGTCCTCTGTTAATCAACAATTTATAAGTGTGAGTGTTTCTATTTAAACTATATTGGTAACCATTTTTACCGCAAAGAAAAGCTAAAAAATAACGTTTATAGTATTGTCATGATTTTTATTGAGATTTTTATTAAGTGTTTTCTAAAGAAAGCAATCATTATAATCTTGTCACGATCACCGATCACGCGCATAGTGTGAAATGAAATCAGAAAATTTCCCTTGGCATGGCACAACACTACAAATTACTCTTACAAAAAGCTATAAATACTCACTTCGAAACAAACACAATCTTTTAAAAAAGATTTTTGCAACTTCTCATTATAATGCATCAAATGAATCAGAAGGTCGCTATGAATGAAAGAATTATTGTTGTGTACGCAAGTGAGTGCACATGTGCCTTTATGTCATTTCTGCCTTGGTTTGACTTTGAAAAGGAGCATAAAGCTATAGAATTTTTTATTCAAGGTGCATACACAGTCAGTGTAAAATTACTACAACCTGCGTAACGTACTCAAATCAAGATTATCAAACTGTTTCAATAAATTTGAAGATGACGGAATCATTAAGAAAACAGTTTTGAAGCGTGCTAGTCAGAATGAGTCATTTTGTTTATGTTGATATTTGCATGCAGTAAATGACCTTATGCAACATGATGCAGCCACAGTTTTACTAATTTCTAATGGCCCTGTTTAGACAACTCATTTCTACTTTTAGTTAGACATTAGATTGTGATTACTATTTGAAAAAATGCTGTAGCTGTTCCTGATGAAAGCACATTGACCGTTTAATAAATTGTGCTGTCTAATTTAATTACAAATGAATTGATGATAAAATCTGTAGACAATTATTGTTAAGGTCAAAGAAAAGGAAGTCATAATCATAAGAAAAGGAAAAGTTTAGTGTAATTTAAATCTGTGGCGATGACTCTGTGAGATTAAAAATATATTTAAGCAAACAAGACAATCTATTAAGATGATGATAATATAATGGAGTTGCAATGCTGATAATGTTGCCTTGTCATGAACAAGCTCGTTTACTCAAAGAGGAATTTGCTTGAAAATGAAAACTTTTTTTGCAGTCACTACTTCGCATATTGTTGATTTAATTCTTTGAAAGTTAAAAATCGTTCATTCATGTCTTTTGTATCCTTTATCTCTGCTTTTCGTCCATCAGCTAGATCACGTTGCGTTAGTTGTTTCAGCCTGTGGGCAATAATGAGAAATATTATGATGATGTGATATAAGAAAGAATTTACGAGACTGCTTTTTATTCTATTCTTTGATAATTCTATAATAGAATGCATAAATTAATTCCGAAAGATATGAAATTACAGGAATCGTGGTGGCATGTTCACGAATATTTTAGATGTATCAAAAATTAGTTTTTATGATACTATAACGGTAAATTAGAGATGCAATCCAATCCCTTTTTGACAAATGCAAATATTCTTTTGGTTACAAAAGAATAAGATAACTTTCAAGTTCGTGATCAAAACGACGAATTGCAATTTTGAAAAGGAAAGATTTGCATAGTGCTTATTTAGAGTAAAGTTTCATTATTGAGTAAATAAGGCTCCTTGATTTGATTGCTTTATACGCAAAATATTGAGTCTTTCTTTCCCTTCACTTGTAAAAACACGAAATTCTGATTGTAACGTCAATGCCTTTTCTTCATTATTCTCTGATGAGCTGTGAGTTGTATGTTTCCTTTCAAAAGCAGACTTAATCCGGTTATTGCCATTTGTCTTAAAAATAAACTAGCTGAAATAGTTTCATGGTAGTAGTGTCGGAAAAATCAAACTGAATAGAATATATATTATTTCACAAACTTTCTTTGTCACGGTACTTTTTACATATTTATACTTTCAGAATTTTAAAATGAATTTATATGTCGAATGTTACAAATGTTACGGCATCCTCAAATATCTATACTTTTTTTCTATAATTTTGCTAGATTGCTTTGAAATAACTGATTTGATTATATGTTAAATTGTATTGCGAAAGTGTTTATCTCATTCTTAGGGCTAATTTGAAAATTCTAGAAAAACGCTTTTAGTTTTTTTTGCATGAATGTAAAGAATAATTTAAATATTTTAAATAGTGAAGTTGTTTTTTGGTAATTATATCCTAAAAATAAACTTCGTTTTCTGCAAAATTAAGTTTTCATATCATTTACATAAGAAAATTTACAAATTTCAAGCGTCATTATTACCTAACAATTACTTAATTAAGGCTTTAGTAGCAAAAAGCACAAAAAAAGTCAGAGCCAATTACAGAAAATAAAGCAGTATATGTACATGTGTACATAGTACCTACATACATTCAGGAAATGCCACTTTTATGATAAAGTCATAATCATTCGACCTTATTAACATTGGTTTTGAATGCGAACTTAAATTAAATTTAAAAAGAATTTATATTTTTTGCGGATAATGCACACTTTAAATTTGTAAGCACATAATGTCTAAATTTTAATAACTAAAGCATAATTTTATCTTAAATGTTTATTTTTGACTTTACTGTTGTTGACTCAGTTTCTCGATGTTTTGATGTGAATTAAGTCAATGAACAAAATTCGATATTGCATCTGTTTACTTTTATTTTTAAACGGAAGTGCACGAAATCAATAATGCATTCGCTGACAGTTAAATGAACAACGATATCGCGCGTTTTGCCACCCAAGATCAGAAGATAGCAAATATACACCACAATTCTAGCAAGTAATTGTACTAAACGCGAAAGCGTGAAAATGTGAAATCTTAGCTTTTAGACATTTTGGTAGGTATTAGAATAAAATCATCATGATATAATGCCTGTTCATTCGTGAAAAACTATTTATTTTCAAAATAAAATACGCTCATAATAGGAGCTAAAATAGCACAACACAATACCAAACTAGTAACAAATTCCAAAGCAAAATCGAAAGTTATTTTATTTGCAACAATATGCATTAGCATTACTAATTGAGAAGGCGGTGATATCAGGGTTGGTGATGGTCAGTGAATTACATCAAGATAAATTTCTATTCATTCCATTCTTGTAAAAATCATAAGGTTTTAAATTAATTTAGCACCGTAATGCTCGTCATTTCACAAATAAGACTATGCTACAACATATACTTACAACTACAAATATACCACTCTGTTATGCAAAAATAAATATAATTTTAAAATTTATAAAATGCAGCACTGTTCATTTATATTAAGTTAGTTTATAGTAACTATATACTATGACATGTTAAAGGCCTATAGATAAATGCTCGCTTGGGTACTTCAATCATCTTCAGCACACTGAAAACACCGCCAGCTGTAACCAGTTATCACTAGTATAATATGCATACTATATGTATTGGACTCTGTATGATTTTTTTCAGAAGCAAGCTGGTTCATTCATTGTTTTCACTAAAAACTGTCAATTTTGAGACGAAAACATACAAGATAAATGATTGGTTTGATGCAAGAACATATTTTCAGTCTTTAAATCCTACTACGAGTAGATTTTGCAGAAACTCACATACGTTAATAATTTATGAAAACTACAGTTTAAAATAGCAATTTATCATAACTTTCCAACAAGTTAATTAGTTTTTCGTTCCATTGCCAAATGTTAATCTAATGATGTTAATTATTTTGAGCTTTTTGGGCACTGTAGTAATGATTGTTGGCCCCTTCTTCGACACATTTACAGACGTTGTGCCATTGGCATTTGCCTTAAACTGCAACTATCATTTCCTTTTAAAACTGGGTTAGAAATCGTCTTTAAAATCCTTGCGGTTGATAAAGTTCATTGTTAAAACTTTTATAGGTTTCCTCTCAATTAACATCCCTTACCTGACTATATGACATGTGATTTTTTATCTTTTAAATATTTTTATTTATACTGACTGTAGTGCAATGATTTTTGTTTTACGAATAGATGGTGGCTGTGAATGTACTTCACCGGTATAGCCAGTAAGTGTTCGTAGACGACAAGACAATCAAGTTCAAGCACATACATACTTTCTTCAACAAAGCAAAAGGCAATGACTTGTTGAACAAGAAGTTTGTCAGTAGTGCCAGTAAACAAAGTTGTTAATGATCATAAATGAAGTTTTGATTGAGGATACCGAATCAATCAATGGACTTTACCTGCACTACAATATTATCAACTTCAGCATTGCAACGGTTGTCCATTGATTTGACAGATTCTTGTATTGATGCTTTTTGTTTATCAATTTCTTATGAAGCAGTTATATTGGCATTATTGATTTGCTTTTTTGCAGTCTATCCCTAGCTAATTTTTATCTTGTATTGGGAAACCGCTCAATATTATGCTCATTTAGTCGAGCCCGACCTCAACTTTTTATAAATTTATTTCGAATTGTAGTGCCAGGGAAAGTTTATCGGATTATCTAGTAGTAATAGAACTTTTAAGGTATTATTGGCGGATTTGTTTTAAAAGGAAAACCTATAACCTGCTACACATCATCAATTGTCAAATATGCTATACACG
>JAANSO010002844.1:0-12608 GCA_036507315.1 Lepidocyrtus fimetarius | reverse complement strand
CACGAAAGATTACAAGTACAAAGGGCATTTAATCCCGGAGGGGAGTTGGTTGGCTTTTAATACGTATTCTGTGATGAGGGATGAATCCCTTTTTGAAGAGGATGTGGAGAATTTCAGACCGGAAAGGTTTTTAACAAAGGAGGGGAAAGTGGATGGGAAGAGGGCGGAGTTTGTTCAAATGGCTTGGGGCGCTGGGAGAAGGTCCTGCATTGGGGATAAATTGGCTCAGACAACCATTTTTCTTTATTTGACTTATCTTCTTAGAAATTTCAGGTTTAGTAAGGTCCCGGGTAAGGAGGATCCCACTACGGAGCCTATTTTATTGTCGAGGTTGATGCTGTCCCCGCATCCTTACGAGTTAATTGTTAAACAACGTTAAAAATTAGTTGAAAATGAAGTTAGTTAATAATTTTTGCCAATCTCTGCTCTCAATGAAATAAATTACTTGTCAATTGATAAGGTTAATTATTAAATAGTCATTTTGCAATTTTATTTTAATGGCTGTATCCAATTTGTCTAAATAGTCCAGCTCAAGGGTTTTTATCAGACAAGGAAGTAATTTGGATTGTAAGGAGGATAATATTTAGCCTGCATTGCATTTATCGTCAGCACCGAGAAAAATGCTTCCGGCTAGTTTGCAAATATTTTAAAAATGAGTCTCATTGAAAATTGTAAAAACATTGGAATTCTCCTCCAGGATTTATTTCCCTATTCAATTATATACCAGAAAGGTTCTCAACTGTCAATCACTTTTCTTGAAAGGAATAAAACCGCAAGAAATTTTGCGTGGGCGTTTTCATTCTGCATGACAGTTTTTATTTTCACTTTTTGTTTCGTCAAAGCCTACGTTTTAATTTCACTTCCTGAGTCTGCTTTAAACTTGGAACAAATCTGGACTTTTATTTTAGCTGCGGCACAGACATTCATCGGACTGACGACTTACTTTACTTTGAGGGAACATTCGAATGAAATGTCCTACCCGATTTTGCAACTTTTATCTCAAAATATTTACTCAACAGTGAAACCGAAATTCCCGGGTAAAAGTAAAAACCATTTTCGCATATAATTCGAAAAATTCAGAAATATTTGCCATCGGCGTTTATCTACGGATTGTTTTTTGTGATTGTAATTCCCTCTGCGCTTGGATACGGTGTCCTTCCATTTTTCCGGGATTACGATCCAATTCAAGGGATAATTTTTAAACTTACGAACTCTTTCAAAAATCATATAATTTTTAATTTTACTGTCAAAATTTTATCATCTTTGGCATACGTAATCTCCGAAGGTCATGGCGGGCTATGTTTTGCTTACAACTTAAATTTCTGCATTTTATTCGGACTTTTAGTTCAACAAGCTCACGAAATCCTTCTTGAAAATCGTAAAATTACCTTTAAAACATTTTACTCGACTACTAAGAGGTTTAAAGAGCTTCAAATCTTAATGAGAATTTTCAGCAATGCGATAAGCTCTCTTGTGATGATCTATCTTGGAATGGGCATGGCTGCGGCGACAGCTTCCGGCTATGCTTTTATTAAATTAAGAAAAACCCTGCCTTTTATTTTATACATTTCCCAGTCGCTAATGTGGCCGCTAGCTGTGGGCTTGATTTTTATATGCGGAAGACTTGTAGCTTTGCCGTTTAAAAACGAAGTGAAATTTTTAAATATTTGGAAGGATTTTCCAAGAAAGAAAGAAGAAAGAAGGAGGTTTCGTGCCATTAGGATTACTGGGGCTTGCTTTGGGATAATTAGGCCTTTTAAGATGAAGACTTTGTTGAATATTACGGACTGCATTGCGACATGTATTGCAACTGCTGCTTTGATTAAATAAAAATTGTTTAAGATATTTATTTTTACATTTATTTCAAGCAAAATAAAAATAAGACTTTAAAATTAATCTCTGTGTTCAATTTTAATTTTTTGTTGACAATCCCTTTCATGGCGTCTTTTAAAGTAAGGTGCGCGACATTTTTTTCCTCAAAATTTGCATTCAAATCTCTTTCCAAAATGAGCTTTAGCCTTGTGTGTTCTCATATTACAAGCGTAGTTAAATTTTTTATCGCAAAGGTCACACGCGTATTTACCTAAATGAACCTCTTTTCGATGATGCTTAAGTCTGCCGTTTGTAGGGAACCGTTTTCCGCAAAATTTACAAAGAAACTGTTCGGAATTTATTTTCCTCCCGTCCCCGAAGGTAATTTTGCATTTTTTCTTGTGCCTGTTTACAGCAGATCGTCGCGTAAATTCTTCAACGTTGCAAATGTCGCATTTGTACCGTCTCAGAAGGTGAATGGTTTCATAATGGTCCATAATAGTGTTCCTTGCTAAACTGGTCTTCTCGCATTTTGTACATTGAAACATTCCAGAAATCCTGTCTTCTGTGTAATAAACATTTTTCCTCGCAACTCTCACAGGATAGCCTTCCCTACTGCAAAATGTTTTGTGTTTTTTCAAGGCCCCTTTTTGCGCAAAGGCCACGTTGCAAACATCACATTTAAACTTTTTAATCCCAAGATGGACAGCTTCGTAATGTTGTTGCACATTTGATGATTGTTTAAACGGTTTGCTGCACCTGGTACAAATATATTCTCCGGTAGTGGGATTTCTTGTAAAGTACTTTGTTAAACGGTTTTTAAAGATGGTTGTCGGCACCCCTTTGCAAATCTTTTGGTGCCTGCGGAGACTGTCCACTCGAGGAAATGACGTGTTACAACCGTTGTTACATTTAAAGGTTTTCTTGAGGTGGATAGCTTCATAGTGGATGCGAACATTACCCGATGTTTGAAACGGTTTTCGGCAGATGGTGCAGTGGTATCTTCCAGTGGTTGAGTTTCTTGAATAAAATTTCACCAACTTTGAAGGAACGCTACTTTTTCCTTGCACCTCCGAAGTTACTTCCGGTTTTGTCTCTGGAGTATCCGATTGCTCCCGTGTTGGAATATGTCTGTCTGAATTGTGATCCTCAAAGCGGTCAGTATTGCATTTCTTCTTGTGATATTTTAAAGAATTCGGATGAGCAAACTCCTTTACGTTGCAAATGTCACATTTGTATCTTTTTTGAAGGTGAACGGTTTCATAATGGTCCACAACGGGTGTTCTAAATCGGTATTCTTTCTCACACTTTGTACATTGAAGCAGTCCAGTGACCTTGTTTTTAGTGTAGTAGACATTTATCTTTTTCTTTACAAAAGCTTCTCCCTTGCAAGTCCTTTTGTGCTTTCTTAGATAATCAATTCGTGCATATGACATGCTACAACTGTCACATTTAAACGTTTTCTTGAGATGGACAGCTTCATAATGGACACGAACCTTGTTTGAACGTTTAAAAGATTTTCCGCAGATGATGCAGTGATACTTTCCAGTGGATAAGTTTCTTGAATAACATTTATTAACTTTGGAATGAACCCTTTTTACTTTTTGTATCTCACACGTTACTTCCGGTTTCAGCTCTAAAGATAAACCAATATCCAACTGCTCCGGAGAATCTTCAAAGGTTGGACTACATCCGTCTGAATTGTGATCCTCAAAGTGGTTTATTTCATCAAAGTCTCCAATTTCCTCCGCCTCTCGCTTAACCGTAATAACTTTAGTTAGTTCAGTAGACGTCAAGTAAACTCTTGGGTTAACGCTCGCCAGTATTGAACCTGAAAATTTAATATTTACATTTTATTTATTAGTAAAACTAACATTTAATTATTAATTTTCCTACTCTTTTCTGCAATTTCCTTCCTCAGTTTATCCACAAAAGCAAGCTGGGTCAAAGTCTCCCGATCACTTGTCATTTCCTTTGAATAATTTTGAATCAGTTTTGCATTTTTTAAAGATTCCAAAAGGCGGTGATGGATTCTCCCCAAGTAAAAATTCATTTCCATTTGGATCTTTTCCAATTGCAAGAATAACTTTGAAAATGTGCTATTTAGTTGAGCACAATCTTCACAGAGACTCACTTCCACATCCGAGTTAGTTCGGCTTTCAATATTCGAGTTTGAAGAATCAGCACCGACTCCAATCAAGTTAATTTGAAGGTGACGTATCAAACACCGAAGTAAACTTTGATTTTTTCTAATGGGATGAAATGCAGATTCACTATTTTCATCGTGATCTTCAATTTTAATTTTACTGCTTTGCAAACAAAGAAAGCAACAATTTTTTGTGTTTAATTTCTTCATTTTTAAATAAACTGACCGATAAATTGCTTTGTTAAAAAACTAATTATTAAGTCCTTTTCCCATGGTTTTATTTTTGCTTTTGTCTTGTTTGTTTTTGTTTAACTCGTTTCTGTTTACATTTCAAATGCATACGAAGGATTGAAATGAGGAACAGACATGAGCAAAAATATGTTTTTCATCAGCTGTGGCATTTGTTTCATTTTTTGTAAGGAGTAGAAAGCAGAGCATAAAATATACAGAATTTTACTAATACGGTAGAGATGGATTTGTCTTTGTTTATAAAGCCGCTTGCGCTTTTCATGAAATACACATTTTCGTTCGCCCAAATCTCTTTTGCAATAAACATAGTTTCACGTTGAGGATTGCAAATCCCCTCATGTTTAGATATTATTTAAAAAGCGGATATTGAAAAATATTGATGTTACTGAAGGAAAGTAATTAGCGATAAATCATACAATTCAATCACCGTAATTTAATTTAAGTGAGAATTTTATTGTGATTGAATTTAAACTTTGATTTGTTTGAGATATTAAAAAAAGGTCAATAACTTGTTAGATTTCTAAACTCAAGAGGGTTTGAATCATTTTGTAAACATTGTTTGATTTAGAAAGTTTTTGCAATAAATAAAAACAAATTATTTTGTAGCGTCATTGAACGTTTGGGAATTTTTTATTGCTTGATTGCACAATAGGCTTTGCTTCTCTGAACAAAATGAGTTATTCCAATTTAATGATGATTAAAAACAGGAAATACCAGATTTTTAAACACGGCGTTTAACTATATTAGCAAATGCTCCGTAATAGGAATTAGTTGCGTTTAGAAGTTCTTTACGGTAAAATGGCTTGGAGTCCTTGCTGCATGTCCCTTCAAAGGGGTGTAAAAATCTTGGCAATCATGGACATGGTAAAAAAATTCAATAAAAACTAAAAACTCTTATTACATGAATTGTTTTGATTAATTAAGGTGTTCTCCGTCCTGGAGCTTCTCATCGTGTGTATTTTAATGGGCGTTGGATTCGGAGATGCTGGGGCGCTTGATGGCTACGACCCGGACCAAAGAGACATTTCCGGTAATTATATTTACTAATTAAAACATTTTGCATTTTAATAATTGACTTTGAAAAATCTTTCAGAAAAGGTGCTGTTTTGGATTTTAGTGGTAATACTCGTATCTGGAGGTTTCTCGCTCATCCTCGCCTTTGTTTTGTATTCTGGGGCACATCGAGTAAAAGCCTAATTTGTTCTATTACATTAAAAAGTAATTGTAATTATTTTGTTTTGATTGTCGCAGAGGCACTATAAAAGCTGTTTGGTTTGGCTAGTCATTGGAAATAATTTATTGGTAAAGATGGAAGGCATGTTATCGCTAAATTTCATATTTGCATTTTGCAAAACTCAGTTTTTGTTTGGTTGCAGTAAATACTTTATTGGGTATCATATATCATCATATATTATATCATATTCCCGGAAAAAAGGAAAACAGCGTAGCCAAGTAAATTGGAGAGCACAATCAAAATAAACATTGCATATTCAGCTCCGTAATTGTAGTCTTTGTTATGAAATGCCTCAGTTTTTGTATTTCTTACATATTTTTCTCTATCACATTGCAGAAACGATTTCGCTTACATTTATGCAAAGTCGGGCAAATTGAGAACGATATTGTAAAATGGCTAAATCCTGGTTTTACTCAATCAGAGCAGCAGTCGCAATGTTATTTGCAATACAGTCAGAAATACTCAACAAAGTATTCATTTTAAACGGTCTTATCACTCCAAAACAAGCCCCGATTGGGCAACAAGCTCGTAACCTCATTCGATCCTCTTTCCTCCTCAGAAGCCGCTTCCAATTTTCCAAAAATTGAACCTCGTTTCCATACGGCAGAGCAACAATCCTTCCACAAATGAAAATCATTCCCACAGCTAACGACAAAATTAGAGATTGACAAAAGTATAAAACAAAAGGAAGCTTTTTTCGTAGTTTTAAAACAGCGTAACCGGAAGCTGTCGCCGCTCCAATGCCCATTCCCAGCTCGATCATGACAAGAGTGCTTTGAGCCTCGCAGTAAATTCTAATTACTATTTGCAGTACTGTAAATCGTTTCAAAGCAGTGGAAAAAATCTTCAGACTTCGTAAATTATTGATTTTAGAGTAATTTTGAAGATCTTTAAACCCTTCGTTCAGCAAATACCCAAATAGGCTGCCTAGGGCAATGTTGTAAGCAAAACATAAACTGCAGTGGAACAACGCCGTTGCGTAACAAATTGAGGATATAATTTTTACAATAATTTTCAAAAAAGCGTGGTTTTCAAAGGAATTGATAACCTTGAAAAGAATCACTTGAAATGGATCGTATTCCCGAAAAAATGGAAGGGCGCCGTAGAAAAGCAATGTGGAAATCACAACAGAAAAGAAAAATCCGTAGATGAATAAAGCTGGCAGGATTTGTTCAACTTTTGAAAGCATTTTTTTCCAAAGAGTTTTCCTCTTGGCGGGAAACTCCATCGTTGAATTTTTATTCCGAGATTTTAAAAGTTGCAAAATCGCGTAACCCATTTCATTCGCGCTCTGCCGCACAGTCATGTACGTTGATAAACCAATCAAAGTCTGCGTTGCTGCAATAGAATAAGTCCCGAGTTGCTCCAGATTTGATAAGATTTCTCCCTGGTGGAATAACAAATAACTTTGGATAGTAGAAAACAATAAAATAAAACTTGTTATGAAAAAAGAAAAGGACCAGGCAAAGCTTTTTAATTTTCTTTTAATGCGTCCTTCAATATTTGGAGAGGATATTGCCCGACGTGTTGAAATTGGATAGAAAGGTCCCTCTTGGTAAATAATTGGGTAGGGAATTACGTCCTGGAGGACAATTCCAACTTTTAGGGAAATTGAAACGAGGCTCATAATTTTAAATTTTTTAAAAAAGGTTTTTACAACGTTGCTAAACTCTGTCAAGTAGGATTAGGATACTCCCACACAATTTCGTAATTGAGTTGAAAGTTGATTTTGTAATTGGCAAATTGCAATATAAAAGAGCAATTTCGAAATATTATATATCCCAGGCTACTTCCTGTACAAATTACTTCCTTGTTTGCACATAAAAACCATGGAGGCAATGAATTTGCAGGGCTCCGTTAATTGAATGAAATAAGCCATTAAAATTGATTACAATGGAGAAGACTTTGATAAATAATTATTATAAACTGCCATGTAATGTTTTAAACTACACCAATGAGAATGAGATTATTACTGTCATTTTGCTACTTAATTTACGAGGATTGCATACGGAACTAGAATGTTAAATTATTTGGTTGGAATTGCCCATGTAATTACAAAACTTCAAAATTGTTTGGCATGATGAAACCAACATTGGCCAGTTTAACTCCGACAGCAAATACGATTCCTCTGTAATTCAAATAATGTTTTTTGCCAAGACAAATAAAAACTTAAATATTCAATTTTTTACTTGATTTGCCAAACCATTAAAGAACGGAGAAAAACAACGAGAAAAGTTCACAACCAATAAGTATCCATATACTTTCCTTCAGTTTTTAAAAGTTAAAAAATAATTTAATATTTTTTAATGTATTCTTACTAGCGTGAATGCCACCCAAGTTATTTTCTTATTTTTTTGTATGTCTGCGACGTGATTGTAGCTTTCAATGGAAAATTACCTGAAACATGCATTGGTAACATAATGCTCTTACTCCCAATATCTTTCTTATTTATTCACACACGTAGGTACACCTTTTAATCCTTGTATTTTTTTTAAAATATTATTTTTCTTCCATTTCAAGCATTTTGAACAAAACCAAAATCTATTTAAGGTTTAATCCTCAACCCTAACTGATGGGAAGTTGGCAAATGAAATGTTGTTCATTCTTTTAAGCAAATGAGATTTATGAGAAATGAGAGTAAAAACTTCCCTTCACTTTACAGCAAACCTTTAAAATCCATCAGTTGCTTGCTAACTCTCAGGCCTGTAATATCTCCTGCAAGAAATATTTTGTTTCATTTTTTTCAATTAAACTAACTCCTTTAATTTAATCCTATCATTGTCTTAACTCCCAAATCCCTGTTTTAAAAATGAAAAAAGAACTGTTTTGTGAAAAATGCAAAAAAATATACAAAAACCCGAAATGTTTTAAACGACATTGTGAGTCGCATAACAAAGTAAAAATTAAATACGAGTGTCAAACCTGCTGTAAAATATTTAAATCAAAACATTCCCATCAATCACATTTGGAATGTGTTCATAATGTTGACTCCGGTGTTAAAACATTTGAATGTATTTTTTGCAAGAAGAGATCTCAAGGGTTTTTGGCATTGGAAACACACATGACCACCCACACTCTAGAACGCGCATTTTTTTGTTCACATTGCCCAGCAGAATTATCGACAAAGCCAGCTCTTAAATATCATTTGAAATTTGTACACAAACTCAATCCACAGCGAGCTCATAAGTGCAGTTTCTGTCCAAAATCCTTCAGTTCATCAACCGCTTTGAAAATCCACTTGGTTTGCCACACAACTGAAAAACCGTTTGTTTGTCAAACTTGCAAAAAGCGTTTCGTGTCTGCAGGGAATTTGCAAAAACATCAAATGATACACGCTGGAATAAAACATTTCTCGTGCCATCTTTGTGAAAAATCCTTCAATCAAAAAGTAAACCTTGAAACTCATTTGCGATGGCATTCCGGAAAAAAACCTTTTTCATGTGAGCTTTGCCAAAAAACATTTTCAAGGTCACATCATCTTGAAGCTCATCTAATTACTCACACTTCTGAGTGCGCTTTTCCATGCAAAGTTTGCAAAAAACAGTTTAACCATTTATCTTCATTGAAGGTTCATGAGCGTGTTCACACAGGAGAAAAGCCTTACTCCTGCCATTTATGTGAAAAGCGCTTCAACCGGAGTCATCACCTACAGGGCCACCTTAGAGTTCATTCTGGGGAACGACCTTTTTCCTGCGAAACTTGCCAGAAGTCCTTTACCAGACGGGATCGTTTAAAACAACATGTCTTGCTTCATACTGGAGAACGACCACATTTATGCAATATTTGCAATAAAGGATTTGCATGTTCCACCAACCTTCAAATTCACATGCGCGTTCACACTGGAGAAAAGCCTTTTAAGTGCAAGTTTTGTGAAAAGGGGTTTGCGCAATCTGCGAAAAGGAATCAACATGAGAACACTCATTGATGATTCTTTACGATACTGTGTATGACTTTACGAATTTGTTTAGTTTTTTAAGACAAACTCATGATGTTAATTGTAATTGCTCATTATTGTTGTTCTGGTTACTTTAACTTGTAAGTTGCGAAAAACCTTTTATGTGTAAAATTTGTGAAAAGGGATTCCGCAACGCATAGGAATCAACATGAGAACACTCATTAATTAATCTTCGCAATTTTATAATTTTACTATATTTATGTTTTACGATTTTATGTAGAATTTAAATCTTTAACCAACCTTTTAAAAAATATTAGATTAAAATTATTTTCTCATAAAAATAAAACATATATGATTATTTATTGATTTATTAAAAAGGTAGTGTAATAGGGATTAATAATCTATTAGGTGCAAGACAAACGAATTTTTCGACATACCAATTTCCACTGACATGAAGACCATCCATTTTTTTCTTTACGTTCATTTTTTAATGTAAATGTGTGCGACGTGACTGTAATTTGCAACGGAAAAGATAAGTACCTGAATCACGGATTGTAAACTTTTTAATTGCATTTGATTTTGCTTAACATAAAACATATTTCCCGCTCGTAGGTACATCTATTTCACATTTATTCTTTCACTCCTGGCAATTTTGAACAAAAGCCAAAATATTTATAAGTTTTAATCCCTAGCTGATAAGAAGATTAAAAATTAGAAACCTTTCATACATTAATCGGATTATATTGCAAAAAAATATTTCTGTATTGAATACCAAAGCTTACAAATCAGTTCAAAATCAGTGGCTTCAGATTTATTTTTATCAAGTACTTTTTAAGAAGTATGTTTTACCTTTTAAAACAATCAGTTTCTGGCTAACTCTAAGTTCAGTAGTATCTCCTGTTAATAATTTTTTTAATTCAACTTTTTTAAAAACTATTTTCCTCTTAAATATAAAAATCAATTGGTGTTTGTCCCCAAAAACCTGTTTAAAAATGGAGAAAGAACTCGTTTGTGAAAAATGTAAAAAAGTGTTCAACAAGGCGAGCAGTTTTAAACGGCATTGTGAGACGCATAACGAGTTAAAAATTAAATACGATTGCAACACTTGCTGTAAAACATTTAACTCAAAGCATTACCTTCATACCCATTTGCAATGTGTTCACAATGTTGAATCTGGCGTAAAAACCTACGAATGCATTTTTTGCAAGAAAAGATTTCGAAGCGATTGGTGTTTGGAAGCCCACATGACCACCCACACTTTAGAGCGGCCTTTCCTTTGTTCACATTGCCCCGCAGAATTATCGACAAAGTCAGCTCTTAAATATCATTTGAAATTTGTACACAAACTCAATCCCCAGCGAACTCATAAGTGTAGTTTCTGTCCAAAATCGTTCAGTTCATCAACCGCTTTACAAATCCACTTGGTTTGCCACACAACTGAAAAACCGTTTATGTGTCAAATTTGCAAAAGTATATTTGTTTCTTCCTCAAATTTATACAATCATGGAGTCACTGCACGCTGGAATAAAACCTTTCTCGTGTCACCATTGTGAAAAATCCTTTAGTTAAAAAGTGAATCTTCAAGTTCATTTGCGATGGCATTCCGGAGAAAAACCGTATTCGTGCGAGATTTGTCAAAAAACATTTTCAAGATCACATCACCTTCAAGGTCATCTAATTACTCACACGAATGAGCGCTCTTTTTTCTGCAAAGTTTGCAAAAAGCTATTCTTCCAATTGTCAAATCTGCGAGTGCATGAACGAATTCATACAGGAGAAAAACCTTATTCGTGTCACTTGTGGGAAAATCGTTACAACCTGAAGCATCACCTACAGGACCATCTTAGAGTTCACTCTGGGGAACGACCTTTTTCTTGTGAAACTTGTCAGAAGTCTTTTCCCAGACTGGATCATTTGAAACAACATGTTTTACTTCATACTGGAGAACGGCCAAATTTATGTAATATTTGCAACAAGGGATTCACATGTTTAACTGGGCTACAAAATCACATGCGCGTCTACACCAATGAAAAGCCTTTTAAATGCAAGGTTTGTGATAGGCGGTTTGCGCATTTGGCAAATAGGAATCAGCACGGCACTATTCATCGATTTTAATATACGATTTTATAAATGATGCGCAAATTTAATGTTCAATCGGCGTGTTTAGGATTTAGAACGTCAGCATTTGTCACCTTCTAAAAATTGCCTGATAAAACCAATAAAATTCTGCTCCGGGAAAAAGAATAACTCATTTCTTTCGAGTCTAGGAAAAAGGATAACTCATTTTCAGTTAATCTTTTTCCCGAAGCAAGCGACGATCAGCTTTAATATTAAAAATATACGGAAAGGTAAAAAGCAAAAAATAAAATGTCTTTAAACTCACTCTCATGTCAATTTAAATCCCACTTCCAAACTCATTTGCGATGGCATTCTGGAGAAAAACCTTTTTCATGTGAGCTTTGCCAAAAAACATTTTCAAGGTTTGCAAAAAAATAGTTTAACCATCTATCATCATTTAAGGTTCATGAGCGAGATCACACAGGTGAAAAGCCTTACTTACTACTAGCCATTTATGTGAAAAGCATTTCAGCCGGAATCATCACCTAGTGCAGCATCTTAGAATTCACCCTGGTGAACGACCATTTTCCTGTGGAACATGCCACACAACTTTTTCTAGACGGGATCACTTAAAACAACATGGCTTGCTTCATACTGGAGAACGACCGTATTTATGCAATATTTTTGCAATAAAGGATTTACCTGTCCAACCAACCTTCAAATTCACATGCGCGTTCACACTGGAGAAAAGCCTCTTAAGTGCAAGTTTTGTGAAAAGAGGTTTGCGCAATCTGCAAAAAGAAATCAACACGAGAACACTCATTAATTAATCTTTACAATTTTATAATGATTTGCAAATTTTATGTTACTCTACATACATATAATCTACATTATCTAGCTTCTACGTTAAGTAGCTTCTCAGACAACAATCAATCTCGAAGGAAAATCACAATGCATGGCTAAACTGCTGTTTAAAATTTCGGAAGATTGCCATTACGTTTCTAAATGAAAAACTTCCAGGTATACAGCAAGCTATTTATTCTATGCAACGACTCAAGTTCTTTGTGTGCTCACAACCTGTTAAGTAGCTTCTCAGACAACAATCAATCTCGAAGGAAAATCACAATACATAGCTAAACTGCTGTTTAAAATTTCGAAAGATTGCTATTACATTTCTAAATGAAAAACTTCCAGGTATACAGCAAGCTAATTAT
>JAANSO010002843.1:0-12609 GCA_036507315.1 Lepidocyrtus fimetarius | reverse complement strand
TCAAAAAATAGAAGTAATGTGCACATTTTTTGGCATGATGGAAGATAATAACATACTTTTTATTGCTTCTCGTTCCTTCCACTCGAATCCTATCTAATCTCTCCCATTCATTTATTCGATAAAAAGATTAAATTAAGGAAAGCATGAATCTCTGAAAGTGACGCATACCAACAATGAATGCAGGTAGAGATAAGTAACAAACGAACTTCAACAATGTTTAGGTAAAAGATCTACCTGAATGTGGTTATGATTATCTTCAACAATTTGCTTGAAGCAAAAACATATTGTCTACCGTCCTTGACTGACTTCTCGCAAAGAACTTTTTGCACATGACTATAATTCATCTCAAAAGTTATGTAAGAAGAAGCCATTTACAATATTATACAGTTCAATGTGATCAAACCACTTTTTGTGCTCCATACTTCCATGCTTAACTTGTTGTGGTCTAAGGAGGTAGTGGTCACTGATAACTCGTTTTGGGAAGGAAAAGAATTCCTGTAAGAGAACATGCTTTAAAGACAAATGAATTGATAGGTAGTGAAAATGTGGCTATTATCAAATGATAATGACGACATTTTTTTGTGTTTCTGGGTGACACAGGATATGAATGAAGCAGTAGTGGCAATCAAGAAATTAAAAAAGAGAGAGCGATGGCAGCAACAATAAAATGACTAGATCAATTCAATTTTTGCCTTTCCTGTGTTTCTACTTACAAATTACAACACAACTAAATCAACAGGTGACGGTCGCTGAATTATGACGAGAGGTAATAGACCGTTTAAAGGGTTTCCAATGCCGTATGTTTATTAGCTTTCCAAAGTGCAAAAAAGACTTGTTCTTTAGGTAAATTCTAACCACCGACTATTTTTGGCTTTGGCAATCCTTCAGGAAATAGTTCATATAAAGGGTCAAGAATGTATAGGATGTAAGAAGGATAAGGTCAAAGGTCTCTCATGACATTTAGAGTGAGGGCAAGACTGATTTGGTAGAATAAGTTGCAATGAGATCAATGAGATTGATTTTAAATTGGACAAGGAAACATGTGAAGTAAAACAATTCATATCTTATTTTCCCAGGATAAACTTTAAAAGAAATTAACCTGACTATTTACTATACCTGCTAAACATCAACAGCATCATTGGGAGGAATGCTATATTATCTAACAAGAATAGCCTAATGCTTCAATATTAATATTATAGCTTTTACATTCCACTTTTTGGCAAATTACCTCATTGATAATGATTAATTGTAACTAGAAAACCGAAAGTACTTTATCCCAAAGAAAGTGAGGAAGGGAAGAGGGAAGGAAGGGATAGTTAAAGGAATCATACCACCAGACAAAACATTCTTCTGATTACCCATTGGCTGATGTACAGAACAAAAATGAATACATCATGTCATGTGTAGAAGGGGCGATTATCCTCCTCAAATGTGCTATCATTATTACCATCGCCGTCTTCATTCTTTTCCCATTTCTCGTATTTCATATCATCGTCATCGCCATCATTAGGAACAATTTTAAAAAGAAATGATTACCGTGTGTTTGCAAGTACCAAAGCACCAATTTAGAATCAGACGGCCAAACTACAGTCCTAGACAAATTTGCGTTAGTTTTCTCTCAACTTTTGTCTACCGGTGTTGCCGCTTATACATGATTGTCTATTTATTACGTAACCAACATCATATCATTTTATTATCTCTAGCTAGCTGCGACCCATCGTACATCATTTTTCACTAACTCAGCAAAAATGAATGTGCGAATCTGTTCATATGTAATCGTAATCAGATGATGTTTAACGAAGGAGTTTTAGTTACATGGAAAAGTAAAGGAGAAAATGTATGGAACAAAGTCATATTTGATATCGTAAGAAGACAAAGTCACGTCATGCATGCTGTACTGAACTTAAGTATTTCATCGAAATTTTCATGCACATGGGCAGGAAAAATATCTTCCCTAGTTCAAATCCACAGGTAGAAAAAAATTCTGCGTGAAATAAACTTGTGCAATTTAGGTTGCAATGAGTAACATTCGTTTTTCAGCCAATGTTCAATTCAAAGCCAGAACGTAAAATGTTCATCCGGTAGAATCATGATAGTTATGATCATCCAACCTTTTTCATACAAATTTTCAATATAATTGAGTTTTTCCATTTAATTTTCTTTCAAATCGTCTCCCTACTTCCTTCTAAGAATCATTCCAACCAACAACCCTTTTACAACATAAACTTAAGAGAAACATATTAACTAAGCGTAAGCGTACTTATTCTAAGCATATAGTGTAGCAAAAAAGAAGAAATGTATACGAAAGCTTATTTTACAAACGTGATACTAACTTAAGATACAATTTGTTTTCGATTTTGTATTATGATGTCCCTGCTAAACATAAGATAGCAATAAAATATAATGTTGAAGAAGAAGCTAACAATAATTATAATAATAAATTTCTATGTTATGTCTACCATTGACATTGTCGCAGTACTCCTCCCAACAATTTCTTGGGATCCTTACTTACATACATATCTCTATAACTGCAATGTTTAGGAAAAAATCATTTAGCACATTATCATTAGCAATTTAATACACAACTCTTTAACCAAAATTTATTTTAGTAGGCACCACCACACCAACGTCTTCTTTCTAGCTTGCAATTTTTATTTGAAATAATAATGCAACACAAAAAAGCGAAACGCATCTATATGTAGGCCTGTATATATCTAACATGACAGCTTAGCATGAGGTCTTTTTATGCACTTGCAAAGAATAAAAAAATCAAAAAAGCCATCTGAATATTATTTCTCTTGCTTTTTGGCAAATTTAATGCAGGCACAAGTGCAAATCTTTGTCAGTTCCCATTTTGTGTGGTGAGAGAGAATAGATCACTTGGTGTCTGAAAAATCTGCTGAAAATCGGCAAGAGACTCCAAAAATTTTATTCCTGAAATAGTATTGTTAAGTGGGATTTTATACTCATCAAGTCATCACTATCACCACATCCATTTTATTATCTTTGGCAGCGTCATTACGTCATACATTGAATTGGAACTGTTGGCGTTTGCCTGCTTTTTGCTTTTTGCATGAGATTAATTTGGATCTGATTTGTGGAGATTCTTCTCATAGGAAAAAAGTGACATGCATATGTGGCCTTTGATGGGCAGCATCATATCTCACTGGATTGTTAGAGCCGCTGCTGGTGCTAAAGAAGTGAACACATTTTATATCGCTGATGATGAGCTGCGCTGATGGTGATGATTCCCATTTAAACTGTTTAGTTTAGCACAAGTGCCTAATCAATTGGATGGTCAGTGTTGCTCATATATGAAACAGATCAACAGGTCCGTCTCCATCTCTCCTTTTGCACCGGCTTGGATTATAAAAAAGATTATATTGCAAGTTTAACTAAATTGTTGGATTCTTGTTGCAATTTAAGTTAGAATTTGATTAGGTTCCAACGCAAAATTAGTCTTAGATTGTGAGATTGCCGAATGAGTCATTAATGCACCTGCAGCAAACAATATTTAAAAAGAGCAAAAGTTACTAGACTATTTTTAGAAGATAAAAAGTTCAACAAATTAAAATAAAGCAGTAAATTAAAAAGTTTCTCATTGATCCTTGGAATTTGGACTGTGCCCAGTGTCATATTTATTGTTTGAGACGGCTATAAGGAATACTTTGTACAATTTTCGGTTTATATGATAAGGATAACTAGCATCATCCCCTGTGCGTAGCATTCAAAAGTAGCCTTTTCCATATAAATGAAAGAAAACGTGGAAGTGCCAGCTCCAGTTTCTTTTTAGTTTGAAAAGACGAAAGTACTACTTTTGAGATACTCCGGGTGTAATTATTCAAACTCTAATTCAAACAATATTGCGTTATACAGAGGAATACAAAGTTATTTAAGGTTAGTCTTTACTTTTATTTGTTATTTTTTTGCTGGACATATGAAAAAATGGTGAAGATGGTTTTCATGTCAGGTACCCTTCTTCTAGTTTGACGTGCTTAATCCTTTTCATTCAGAAATACAAGATTTGCTAAAGAAGTAATTTTCTCGGGATCTGTCGGCATACACACAGATTTTTAGATGGTTCCTTTTCAGAAAACAGGAAATTGACAACTTTCTTATTTACATAGCCGGTAGCACATAGATAACAGCATTAGGTAGCTTCTCAACCCACAACTCTTTGAAGAAGTCTACAACAAAGCAAAGAATACCACAGAAAGAGCCAAGTCCATATTGATTTTTTGCTTCATTGTAGCTTTCACTTTATCCAGCGTGATTCATGCATGGACCCATATAGTACCTGTATACCTCGAAAATGCTTGGAACTAGGGTAGTTTAGTCTATAAAATTGTGGCGAAAGCATATTACATTACTTAAAGAATACTCTCCGAGTTTCGTAATAGGGATGGAACTGGATTATCCCAAGAGTAACTAGACAGAGAGATACGGTCATCGTCCTGTGCTATCTACTTGCTACAGAGTTGTCTTTTGAGACACGAAAGTCAAGGAGATTAAAAGGCTTGTAGGTTGGTGGGTGAGCCGGCTAGAAGAAAGCCTTTTCCAATAAATAAGTAGCAATGAGAAGAGAAAGAGACTTTGACCCAAGCTTATTAAATTAACAGTATTTAAATAAAATAGTCATTGTCAGAAAGCCAGCATGCAAATTCTCGGTCACAAGAAAATTTAAAAATACTACTTTGATTATTTCAGGCAAATAACTAAAGTAGCAAGGGAAGTTAAATTCTTAAATTACATTCCAAGATGGAGATGGACCTAAATGCAGTTCCTCACCTTCGGTTTTCCGACAATGATCATCAAAGTCTTCGAAGTGGAATGGAAGTGCTAACATTACCAAATTACACAACAGTATTCGAGTTTGAATGGAAATTCGATCATATTGAGTCACAACAATGGATGGAACAAAATTGGACTTCCGCATTTTATTACATTGGAGCGTACATGTTATTAATCTATTTGGGACAAATTTATATGAAGGATCGACCCCGCTTTGAGCTCCGTGTTCCTTTAGTCATTTGGAACTTTTCATTGGCAGCGTTTTCCATTCTTGGCACCTACCGTACGCTTCCAGAAATTTTTCACATTTTAAATAGAAAAAATGGATTCCACCATTCTGTTTGCTTTCCAAGGTAAGTTTGAACGAAAATTGTTTTTTAAATGCATTGCAAATTCTAGCAAATTCATAAACGAGACAAAGAATGAAATATCCGCAGCAGTATAGCCCGAAACAACATTATTTTTATTCCATCGTGATAAATTTGTAGGGGTTTACTATGAGAAAAAATCGTTATCTTCAAAATGGACAACGCGGCGATGGGATTCGTATTTAGTATTCCGATATCTAAAATTGAACCCTCCATAAATACAGCTTGCGGCAGGCACTAAAATGAATCGTAAAACCGTTTTTACTTTATTGAGTTTTCTATCTGGTTTAACCAATGCAAGACAGCAAAATTCGTATATGAATCTAAAGTAATTTCCCTGTATGACATCCGTAACCGAAGCTATATTCATTTCAGTGTAATAAACTAGTGGAGGATTAGTAAATTGCAAGCAATAGAATTGTAATGGCAAATTGCTCACCTTAATTGCCTTAAACACGGGAAATGGGTTGATGCACTACATTATTTTTTATTTTTGGTCGTATATTTAAAATTTGACTTTCAGATACATATACACGTGCCGCATTGTATGCATTTCAAATTAAATGAAAAATCCTGTCCATTTTATAATACTTCTTCTGTTTGCTTTCCCATTTTGTGTCTTTTGAAAACCGTGGGAGATTTTTGTATTTTTACGCAAACAAGTTTCAATACATGCTTTATGCTTACACAAATGAAGATTGAAGTCAAAGTTTGAAATCTATTTTAAAATCATTCTTTATTGTTTTATTATACAGCTATGGCCACAACCAAGTATGGGCATTTTATGCTTATGCATTCGTTCTCTCCAAAGTACCTGAATTGGGGGATACCATCTTTATTGGTAAGTCATTTATTTTTGCAGTTTCACCATTTTGTCGGCTTGAACAGTAATAGTTAAATAATCATTGTATATTTTTCAGTGTTGCGTAAACAGCCCTTGATCTTTTTGCACTGGTACCATCACATCACAGTGCTCCTCTATTCCTGGTATTCTTATTCTCAATACATAGCCCCAGCAAGGTGGTACATTGTTTCCAACTTTTTAGTCCATTCCTTCATGTACACCTATTATGGCTTGAGAGCGCTCAAGGTAAAGATCCCGAAACCAATTGCAATCACAATCACTAGCCTCCAACTTGTCCAGATGGTTGTGGGGGTCATTGTCAATGTTCATGCTTATCAAGCCAAACAAAATGGGATTGCTTGTGACGTGAGTGATAACAACATCAACTTGTGTTTGATTATGTATTCCTCATATTTCATTCTTTTTGCTCGATTCTTCTACAAATCTTACCTTACCAAAAAAACATACATGGACAAAGAAAGAATGAGTCAACGAAAAATTCAATAAAAAAGAAATTTAATTAATCTATTTAACAATCAGAGATTCATATAGATATATCAAATTACTTATGCTACATGAATGGAGACAAATTTCCCCCATTTTTTGTGATTTATGAATTGTTACATAATTTCTAATGAAACTGCTGCGGTATTTTTGCGCAAACTGCTTTCACAAGAAGCTTGAAATCTTCCTAGCGAAACTTTCCAAATAATTGAGCAATAACTCTTTTAATTTATTAACTTGAATTTATTGAAAAATTGGTATTCATATGACAGTTTGCTAAAACATCACCGCAGTTTCAACAAAGTCTAATGATTTCAAAACTTGTTATGCCAAATGACGATTTTTATTTGAATGTATATATAGTGTTAAATATGAAATGTATCAATGTTATTTTAACGTAACTCGTTTTATATCTCGTACTAGCTACATCATTATTTGAGAAGACTTAAATTTGTGCGATATTAATTAAGTACAATTGCTAAACATTTTACAAATAGAATTGCTAGGTTTGGGCAATAATGGTAGCTTTAAAAGAGGGGCAGGGAAATGTGACAGTATAAATACTTATTTCATATTGCGATATTCTTCCATAAATATAATAGTTGCGTATCTTAAGTATTTATATGTAAGATTTACATCCAGACAACTACACCTGATATTTTACCACCTGAACTGAAAATACTGAATAATTTTAAATACTATACATTATAGCTTGTAGAATAACATAGTATATTAAAATATATGTATTAGTTTGTAGGTATGTATTCAAATTTAAAAATGAATAAGAAATTCCTATTAAGAATTCAGCTACATGTAATCACATACAGTAATTATACAAAGGTTAGTAAAAATAAAAGAAAGTTATGAAATTAAACGTCTATTTTGAATATCCATAATATCTCGATTGCATAGCCATAGTACGCGTGTGAAAGAATTTTCTAACTACATGATTTGCAACTGCTTTTTGTTTCCTTCCAAAATCTAGGTAAAAATCATTTGCCTACTAACCTAAACAATGCATAGCTTTCTCGTTAGTTTCCCTGAAACCTGGAACTTGTTTCTGGTGAGAACAAAAACCAGTGGGCACGCATGTCGCATACCAAACGAACAAAACTGCAAATCCCCCATTTTTTGCATGGATTAATATTAGTAATTAATGCATCATAATAAATAAAAAGTAAAGTTTTGTCTCGTGTTACCCCAATCTCATTTCCTCAACATTTTCATATGCCTAAATTGTTTGAGCCGAATCGCAAGCCTCATGTACTTGCGAAATTATTATTTATTAATTTTGTCATATCTTGTACTAAATGACCTGACCTAAACTAACGTCTTTGACTGTAACAAATCTTGAAATAATAAGCATAGTTAGAGTTCGTATTGTATACTTTCTTCAATGTGTAAACATACTACCTTTTGTTTAAGAAGTAAGGAGAAAATAAATAAGAAATATTTGCTTTTGCTCATTCACTCATGTCAGCTTCCTTATCTGATGACTTTTAGAAACTATTTTGACGGATATCAATCAAGCACTTTGAATGGGTGGAACAGGATGCGTTTATTGACATAGGCACACACGCCACCAAGAAAAACATATTGGGCATGGCATGAGACGGTTTTGAGAAGTAAAAGGCAATATTATGTGGCGTGATGATATTTGGGTTTTCACAAAAGATAATGAACTTGTTCAAAACTAACGTGGATCTATGAGGTTGGCTTACATTTCAAATGAAGTTTTTTAAAAAGTTGCAGAACGGTATTTAAAATGATTTGCAATTCGCAACATAATTCAGAAAGGATGAAACGTGAAGAGCTCTGGAGAAACAAGAAATAACTGCTGCTTTCATTCATGAACAACATGTAATGATCATTCATTGCTGGTTAAACTGAAGTGTCACAGATGAATAACCATGCATGATTAGTCACACAACATAAACCTGTAATACTAAATTCAAATTTAAATGTACTTTAGTATATACGTAATTATGGTAAGAGTTTAAAATCAAAGCAATTAATTTAATATAGGTATCTACAAAAAAGCAAAAGTACTTTGTATTTACTGTAAACCTCTTTAATTACGGATATAAGGTCAGTAAAGGCTACACTACGTGTACTTAACCTATCTAAGAAATGCTGACATTTGCTAGTGTCAAGTTTTATAATATCATATAAAGTTCAAATTTCTTATTTGATGCGTAATTAATTGTAAATGTTTGGCTTGCTCACTTCTGTTTCATATCAATTTGCACTTNCTCACTTCTGTTTCATATCAATTTGCACTTTCGATCTTTTATAAAATACGGGTCAAAGCAATGAAAGAAGTGATTAATCAAATCCGGTTGAAAATGTTAAACTTGATGATTGATAAGAAACATAAAATTGCCCAAAGATGAATCCAATTCAGAACAATCCAAAGGTTCTGGATTTTCCAAGCTGTTGAAATGTGTCAATATTTAATACTTAATTTCTCACCCTTTTCATTAAATGTCTATGAAACACATAGCATATATTACATATTATGTTTAGACGCTTTTTATTAATTCACATGCTCTGACATGTAATTTTATGTACTACGGAGGAAAATGTGCAAAAATGGATTTTTGATTTGCACAATCCATTTTTGTTCAAGTCATTATGATAGAGAAGAATAGGTAGTAGCAAACAACTGAACTGGATATTTCACTGAGATTTACAACTGGCAGTTTTTCAATGTGTAGCCGTTCTTGAGTTACAACTTTTACAAATATTATAAAGCATATACAGTAGCTTAAAATTATAATCCTCATTCATGACTGTATTACATAATTTGTTGCAAATTTTCAAAACAAAGACGTTCAATGTCAAAAACCAAGAACCTTTACACTGTTGTACTTTGCATGCTCGCTATCTTCATACAGGGTTTCCCTCAGTTTAACTTTAGTTCTCGTCAAAGGAATATGAGAAACAAATTTCATAATTAGTTTCTACATAAACAGCAGCGTCAATAACACTTGTCCCACTTATAACTTTTTATAAAAGTGCAAGATAACACTCATGCAGTACTTATTCCTTCGCTCTGTTACATAACCGTAAAATCCTTGTGCATTGATTTTTTACAAGTTTTTACACAAAGACTTACAAAGTAAAATTGGATAATATTTTTAGAACAAGTTTTTGCATGAAATTAGCCTTACTATGTACAGGACAGTTTATTCGCTCCTGTTGTGCGCTTTGTTTTGTCGTTACAGCGTCCGTTAGGTAGGACATGCGTCATCTCATTGTAGTGTACTTTTGTCGCATTGTTTGCTTTGACTGAAAATTATTGTCGCACGTGAACTTTTATAAGTAGGATTTGTGTACTATATTCGTGACGGCGACCTTGACTTGTAAAATGCACTTAATTAGGCTCTCGGCTCCTTCCTTTTTACTTATGTATGAATGAAGAGAAGGAATCGCGAATCTTCTCGCGATTGAATGAATGTCACACACAGAAAGAAAACGATGAAATAATTCATTAGAGTATAATTATTATGCAAGCAAATTATGCCGTAGAGGCCAGTTGTCAGTTGCTAACTTGAAGTAAGCAACTGCTAAAAAGACAATTAGATTTCATGCGCTGAGATGAATTATTATAATAAATACATGCTCCATTAACTGAAATCATAATTGCGGCAATTGAAAATGTAGACTGTTGGTGAAGAAGTTGTAGCTCTCTGTTGTGGTTGTCGTTATCTTAGTATACACCTGAGTTTGTGAGATTTCCTTTTATAAAGTAATTATATAAGCGAGATAGTTATTATTTTATGTTTACGATTGCTTCGTATCATTATAATTTTCCCTAGTCCTAATTTCTCTTTCCGGCAACTTTTTCCTCATACATTGGCTAAACTCAGAGGTTGGGCAAATGTGGAATTCATGATATGTTCAAATGCAAATGCTTATCATTAAGATTTTCAATTAAATGTAGAGAATGCAAGTAGCGTAAAACTAAAGAATTGCAGTAAATTAACTAATTCTTGACGCATATATTGGTTGCGTGCAAACTCTGATTTTTGAATGCATTAAACCATTTAACCATTGCATGATCCACGTGAAAGTTATAACAACTTATTTCTTTAAGGAAAGTCTTTTTCATGGCAAAACGAAAATGAATTTTATAGCGAGATTTGAGGAAGTCCTGATTGTTAATGTTGTGAAGTATTATTGATGAATGGCCAAGGAGTCTCACAAAGAGTTTTCTCACTCATCGTCAGAAAAGCGCTTTGGCACACGCCACCAGCTCAATTTGAACGTTTAATTTTTTATGTAATTAATTATGAACTTAAGGTAAGCTATAGAATATTGGTTTTATTGAATTTAATTTGAGAAAATATGCATAGCAAAGGTCGGATAGAAGTTAATGCAGCAATGTTTCTATGAGGTGATTATAAGGGCAAGCACGTGGCGTAGTATTCGTAAGAGGTTGCTTTTTGCAAATTTTTTGAATCCGATATCTAGATCTAACCATGAAGATCAAACGATTTTAAGAAAAAATTGCCCATCATTGCACAACAAAATACTTTTTTGTTTGTATTTTATGCTGTTTGGGAAGACATGTTTAGCGCTTTACTTGCTTGTGAATGCGAATTCTGTATGCGAAACAAGTAAGTTTTTTGAATTCAGGTGTTTAATTTTCAGATAATTTTTGTGGGGTTTCCTTTTAGTTATACCTATATTATATCTGCAGGTGCAGCTCATACAAATGAAATTTTATTAATAACATATCTTTTAAAGTGGGACATTCCAGATTCCAGTACATCAATCATTAATTTACTAGACTTATCAATGACGCAACAAAGTACTTAATCACAGCTTTGTGGTAATTTATAACTATTTTTATTTTTAGAAATGTGATTATAAAAATTAAAAAATCGATAAAGCAATAAAGTAACAGCATCATGTACCATTTATCATTTTAACAGTCTGCCTGAAAGTGGCGCGGGAAGGAATACGGATTGATTTGATTGAACCTTTGAATTGTACTTCAATTTATTCTTCAGATGAACCTGACATGAGTTAACTAGCAGGTGTTAAAAAACTTTACGCTGTGCCTTCATCCTGTTTGCTCAGTCTTACAAGACTTTGGAATCGGAGTAAACGATGGATGTGGTAGGTTTTCTGGAGACTTACGGATCCCACACGCAACTATTTTCATCCATACAGTCCTGCAGCGCTTGCCGTTTGCAATAATTTCAAGTAGATTGCTAGCTGCTTCCTGCGTCATTGAATTCATTTTAATTTAAAAATTACATATTGGCTAACCCATTTCTTTGTCTAAAGATATAGTAGTTTAGGTTGTTAAAATATTTTACCCGCAAGTTTTTGTGCTGTTCTGGGTTTAGATACATTATGCAACCACTAACAATCTTGTCTAATTCAATCTCTTGCACGTCAATGGAAGTGACTAAGAGGCCCATTCCCTGAAATCATAAGTAGTGCAAATACAAAAATCAAAAGCTTGCAACATTCTTGCACAAGCATGCTTCAAATTAGTAAATATTTTACTTATTTAGTTGAATTAGTTTGATCATTATGTCAAATTATCTAGTCTTTTTATTACCTGCAACACAGTAAGCTGCAATTTGTACGCTTGCGTGTATGTATAATACTGACGGTTTTTGTTTTTAACTTGTTCCGCTTCCTTCGCCAAGTTCAATAGCAGGGTGGATAATCTTGGAAATGCTTCTTCCAGTGTTCGCTTCTTTAGGAAAGTGCCAGAGCACGCACACAGGGAATTCAAAAGCTCGAAGGATTTTCGCACAATTACAAAATCCTTTTCGTCAAACCTTAAAAATTAAATAATATAAACTCTTATACATGCGCGAATACTTTCTAACTACGCACCACAACATTGATCAATGCCAAAAATTCACAAACAACAATATTTTTTTTTTAAATTGACACCAACCTTGGGATTAAATTCTGCCAAATTGTGTGAGACAATGGCAAAACAGAGTCTTCATGACGTTTAAGCAAAGGTAAACTCAAAATTAAACACTCCATAGCAGAAAGTCTAACGTTCCGCTCATTATTCGGAAGGAAATTGAGAACTCGATGGGAAATTCTTAGAACGAGTTCCCTGAC
>JAANSO010002842.1:0-12611 GCA_036507315.1 Lepidocyrtus fimetarius | reverse complement strand
CGCAAATAATGTATGTGAGGGTTTGCAGTCAAATATTAATACATCCTCTTAAACCTTTCGAGCTCGATTTCATTTCTCACAATTAGCTTACGTTAAAATATTGAACAAAAATATTGAGAAGCTAAATCTACAAAATATATATTTCCTTTGACAACAATATAGTTGATCACCCACTATCACATTACAGCATTACGGATCATCACTAGAACATACTTTGCTGACTGTACAAAGTTTATGGAATACTATCGTTTCTGAATTACGAACCTACGTTAAATTTATCGTGTTAAAGTTTTGTTACTTATGCTAGTTCTAAAAGATTATGCGTCATCATAGTGAACCGATTTGAGATGATTACCATTTGTAGCAAATCAAAACCTGTATCTAAATTCTATAATATAAAATCTAATTTGATCAATGATCGTTTTTATTGTATAGCTGAGCATCGGTGGAGAGAACCTTATATTGGGTTTATTTTCTGCAGTGGTTAGATTAATTAGATTGGTATTAGTAGTAGCAATTGCAAATTGTGAAAATTATAACAAGCGATAAGTTTGCTTTCAGCAACTAGTATTATTTCTTAGATTAGACACGTATACGAATCAGTCGGCAATTACAAAATGATACTTCTGTATTGTAGCAATAAAACCTACTGCCCAAAGCGTTCCACTGATCCTCATCGACACAATACAAATGTTTTATAATACACATTAAATAAAGTTAATAAGGCGACAAAATTTGGATCAAAGAAAGTCCACAAATACGGGGTTTTCAGCTTATTTTTATACTTTCTTGGATGAAGCAGCAGTCAGTATCTGGACAACCTTATTTTACAGACGAATAATGTGCATGTACACTTTTTAATAATTTTAGATTAATAGACACGAATCGTTATCATGATAGGACAAAGTTTTTTATAAGCCTTTCTTGTGTGATTGCGACTAAATCTTTTGCTATCTCGTCAATCAATGATTCCTAGACACAGCTTATAAACACGTAATAGAAAGAAAGCATAAAACCAGCAAAGGAGCTTTCCAATTGGACAGATTATCTTATCACAAGACCAATCTTTTACAAGAACACAAGCATTCGCTTAACATTAATCAATAGTTTATATAATGGTGAGATGAGACATTAAAGAATAAATAATGCAAAATAACTTTTAAAATACCTAAATTTAAAAATGTTTCTGTATTAGTAAACAATGAAATAGGAAAGAATAATCATATTATATTCAATTCTCAATTTGCAGTAGTATATATAGGAAGCCCATTTTGCTACCAGATATGTACTAACTGGACTCGTTTCCAAACAAAAGGAACTAGTAGAATGTAGCTATGTATATTAATTTAGTCCTTCTAGTAATCAATTTAAGTTGGCATTTCATGAATACAATAATTACCAAATCACCTACAAGTTACATTTCTTCTAATGATGAATAATGACTAGGAAACTTAAATGCTAGCTGTTTTAGTAAGACTATAACAATGAATGACGCAAATTTGACGGTAGTATAATACAGTAACTTAAAAATACTTATGGTCAGGGGATAACTGTTAATTTACACATTTTACGCAGAAAACTGTCAATGGATGTTGATATTATTTCACAGACAAAGAGAGACTAAAAATTTACGATGATGGTGGGAGTTGCTGAGAATAAAGAGGAAATAAGTAGTTATAGATGCTACTATAGACGGCATACGTGTTGTATGCGTATAATAATAGGACAGACTCATCGGAGAGTAGTGGAAAGGCCTATAATTCTGGAAATCTATTTGTACTTTCCACGTAATCAGAAGGTATTTGAAAAAACTCTTCTGTAAAGTCGTCACGGAAGGCAAACTCCTGGAATGTTATTTTAGCGGTAATTGTGGGCAGTATAGGTATTTCTGAAAAATCAAACACAAATGTTCAGCAAAATTATACAAACAGAGCTAAACCAAATGCCCAAAAACATTTTGACTTTTTATATTTTTCTTAAAGTCACCTATTTTTACTGGAAATCCTGGTGGTAATTTCATTTCAACAAATTCTCTTAATTTCTTTAAATGTTTGAAAGGTGTAACAACTTCAAGGATGTTTAGCAGCATTTCAACAGTCATGGGGAAGTTTTGACTCTGCAATATTGTTTTTATAAAAAAAATTAAAACAATTTTCTTATATCAAATCTATAGTAAGTTAGCATATGCTTAAATACCATTGCTAAAGTTGCTTTGAACCCTTTGGAGGACACTTTACAGTTGAGCGGTCTCCCCAGATGTGGGGGATTGCCAGGTACAGCACTTACATACTCTTCCCAAGTAACTTCCGGTTTTGGTGGAGGGGTTAAAGATCGACGGGGTACAAATTCATCCTCCTAAAATCACATTAGTCTAACTTATGTTAGTCAAGTTTCATATTGGTTGGTTGTTATATTAAAAATATAGAATAATATACACTTACACTTTTATCAGCACCGTGGAGAAAGTCTGCATTTGAGGAACTAGATTTTGTTAACGTATCTAAAACAGGTTCTTTATTCTTTGCAAGGTCTTCTTCAGATAGATGTTCCCTGCGTTTTTTAGTTTCCAAGCTAATTCCTTGGACGGAATACACATCAGCTTGAAATGGGCCAACCATCTCTCGCTTATCTTCACGAAAAATCCATCCTGACTGAGATCGGTTAAATTCGACGTGTTTGGTCACAAGTTGGGCAACAATAATATCACTACTCATTAGCATGTTGACCTCTTCTTCGAATTGCGGATCCGTTGTAGACTATATAAAATGGACAATGATAATTTATTAATCTTTACCCTATATGAGTCATAATATTAATATACTCATCATTGAATGACAATTTCGAATTATCTAACTCACTCTATTCGTAATTAATTGATACGCCTTCGTTTCGTTATCCATAACCACCAGGGCAGAAGAATTATTATTAGTTCCAATTTTGTGATTTGAATGGTTACCGTTAAATAAAAATGAAATGTCACCCCGTTCCCATTTCATATCATTAAAATTCCACTAAAGTTGTATCAAGCCTGATGGAAGATCCTCGCTTATAAATTTTGCAAATATCCGAAGGTAAAATCCGAGAAACTAAAGGCACTATATTAGGAAGAATCGATTGAAAATTATTTACAAAAATAAGTTATTAATTGTTTATGAAAATTTTCATAAAATATTTCATACCCCAACTTTGAAAATCCCATTTGAGTTCCATATAAAAATCTTGAATACGCTCCAAAGTTTTTATTATATGCGGCCGCCTAGATGACATTTGTTCTTTAAGCTGCTGCCTTGATTTATTTACCACAGCCATAACTAAATTAGGGTACAAGTAATTAAATAGTTATTTAACGTTTTAAATCTAGGTAATTATTTCTCAGTGGCTGTTTGCATTGATCTACACTACACTTACTTAAATGCCTGTCCCCGTAGCTTACGGCTTCCGCCAAACTACTCCATCCCTTCATATTCTTTGCTTTAACAGGGGCTCCATGACTTAGGAGTAAAAGCGCACAATCTGTAAAAGTTATTAAAGTTCTATGAGTACTTGGAAAGGTACGCAATAAATATTAACAAGTATTCCAATTCAAATTCTTACCACTGTGTCCAAGCATAATTGAAATATGAAGAGCCGTGTTTCCTGCAATGAATAAAGATATAGAAATTATTTTCACTCAATAGCAATATTTAATGATTACCATAATAATTATTTGGTTTGTCTTACCATGGACATCTTTCTGAGCAACATCGCACCCTTTTCTCAATAGCCTAGCCAGTTCCACTTTATCACCTTTGAAGGCGGCTTTATGAAGGGGAAAGTTCAAACCAGGACCATCTCCATCAATTGCTGCTACCGTATTTGCATCAGCAAAATTCTCATCCCCAGATTCAGATTCTGAACCACCACTCACAAACTCCAGATCATCTTCGTTATCCATGTTTTATTTCTAATTCAGATTCTGAACCACCACTCACAAACTCCAGATCATCTTCGGTATCCATGTTTTATTTCTAAAAATTAAACACTTTGGCTAAATGTAGGTTAAGGCTGATTCCAGTGCAACTATTTTTAAGCAAAAAGAATTTAAAATTTCATTATTCAAATACAAAAAATTTAGTTGTCTATCTTTAAATTTTTCAAAAATATTAAACATGATAAATTGACAGCTTACACAAAAGTTGCAAAAAGCGTAAGTTGCAAGAAATTGTTGCCAAAGTAGGTAACTTTTCACCAGTGAAATTGATCACGAATCTTCATTTTCACAAATTATTTAGTCATAGCACCAATGATTACACAAAGTTATATTTGACGATGACTGGATGATTTTAATGATAATACCGGACACAGAGATAAGGTCGATATGATTTATGATGATTAACTTTCCGACATTATTCAAAACAGATTTATCTTATCGATGAAGTCATTCTTTTGCCCGGGACTACTAATCCCAGTCTTACAGGTAGGAAAAATATTATCAAAGAAGAGATAGTAAAATGGCAACTTTCTTATCGATGAAGTCATTCTTTTGCCCGGGACTACTAATCCCAGTCTTACAGGTAGGAAAAATATTATCAAAGAAGAGATAGTAAAATGGTAACTTTTAAAGCGAAACTGGTAAGATGAGACCCTTCTGGTCTCTTTTCCTTCCTGTGTATTTTTGCGTATGTTGCTTCATAAGGGCTCTCCATTTAACTAATGTATTTTGGACTTTAACGGAACGTATACGGGATTCCTTATGAAGCATCATTTTAAAAACCAGTGTATTTTAACGTGGGTTGGAGTAGCACACCCTTATGAAGCAGCATAATAGCCTGTAACTGATCTTCACGATCTGTAAATCATTGCTTTTCTTTATGCAGCAGCATTATCTGAAACTAATTGAAAATAATTTTAAAAGTCCAAATTCCAAATAGTATTTTGTTGTATATCAGTTTAAATAAAACAGTTGTTCAAAACAGTAAGGCAGAATCTCACTAGGCGATACTGACATTTTGAAAGCTACAGTTGCTTTTAAAAATCGTTTTTCAATGGTTTTCAGATAATGCTGCTGCATAAGCTTTTTTGGCTAAATGCTGGCCTGAAGATCAGTTATAGGCTATTAAAGATGCTGCTTCATAGGGGTGTCCTACTCCAACCCACGTTAAAATACACTGATTTTTTAAATGATGCTTCATAAGGAATCCCGTATACGTTCCGTTATAAGTCCAAAATACATTAGTTAAATGGAGAGCCCTTATGAAGCAACATACGCAAAAATACACAGGAAGGAAAAGAGACCAGAAGGGTCCCATCTTACCAGCGAAACTTTAATCTTTGGTCAGAATTAAAAGTCACTTCCGTAAACACATGAACAAATAATTTTTATTTATCTATGTGAAAACATCAGCATGCTATTATGTGTGCATATATTTGCACTTACATGTAATGATTGAACATGTACGCTGATCTCTTGTAATGAATTCACTGAAAAATCACTTTCTTTTTTCTAATATTTATACGCGGATCTATCAGGCTTGTTCAAACATAAATCATGCGTTTAGTGCTTAAAATCTGGCACTAATCATCCTTGTTCTACATTTTATAGATGTTTAATTTCAAAAATTTAAAACAATAAAAATTATTTTTATAATTGTGCGTATCTAAGCGTAAGCAGCACCACCACCATCACACACAAATCAGTTTCATTTTTACGAATTATGCGAATAATGAGATGTAGAGCAACAAAATAGTTTGAATTTCATTATAAATTTTCATAAGCGCTGCAAATGCAATCCTCTCACATAGCATGGATTATTGTGAAAATCATTATTTCAATACATCCTTTTTTCCTCACTCTTTCATTAAAGCTCTTTCCTTTATACACTGCATCATAGTTCCTATCATATGTAGAAGCCACTACCACAACTCAACTTGGTAACGAAGAAGGACACACAAAAGGAGATAGTTTTACTCACTCAGCTTATGCACATTGGATTTTACTTGGCTCTATGATATGACTATCGTGACTATATGACATGAGAGTGAGTAGTAACTTCCATAATAACTTTGTATGCTTTTTCAATTCCATTCTCTTTGACTCCTCTCTCTGTGGTCTCCTTACTTTTCGACTTTTAAAGAGATTTTGATTTCGCCTTTGTACTACAATGTGGTGCAGCTATTTATATGCGAGCAATGCCGCAATAATAACGGAGATATAAAACGCTCGCCGTACCAGTGAGAAAATCTTTGTTATTGCGAAAATGTATGAGTTAGGAATTGAAGAGAACTATTTTGATATATGAAAGTAACCTAATCTAATAATGTCCAATTCATAGTAAACAGGAAGGTTCTGAAAAGCAATTGTATGAATTTTTGCTTTTGCTTAAATAATAAAGAACTAACTGGGAAATGAAATTTAAACCTTTTAATGAGAAAAAATAGTACCTATACGCATACTTACGCAGTAAGTATCTGAGATAACGAATAAATTTGAATTGAAGTAGTCCTGTAAATAGCGTTAAAGGCTTTTGAAATCGGTATACATATTATGCTTTTTGGGAGGGAACAAAATAAAAAGACCCATGTACTTTTGTGATTGAAACAAAGAGAACAAAGTCTCCCATTGTATACATAATACGAACCGTGATTGTCATGTGAATTGTATGTGATAAGCCTGGCATAAATAGGTAGTTTTGTCATGTCTAGTAACTTGTCACTCCAAATCTAGATCATTGACCGCTATTGCGCCTAAAACTTAGAAATCGGAATTAGTTGTAGTGTAGTGGTATAAAGAAATTTGTAGCTTGCTATTAGCCAGATTGAATTGACAGGAATTGTACGCTGGTGCAATTTCGCAATAATAATTGGAATTATTGAGCATATATTCCTACATTGGTGTATTTAGATTGACAGGTTTCTAAAGTTAACCAGTCATTCAGCGATACTAATGATACTATTCATTTTTAAAAGCGATATAATGGGAAATTATTTCCAAAAGCTATTTTTCAGCGTTTCTTTCTTAGTTTAACAAAAAAAATTTATTTCCAACTACTTTTTGCATATTTTTTTGATTTGTTCATAAATCCCATTCCGGATCTTCAAATTTTATTAGTTTTTGTGAATCATAGTAGTAGAAAGTTATTCCACGGAAGCTGTCAAAATATTTAAGCCTGATATGGCTATTCAAGCATAATCCATCCAAAATTGTTAAGCATATGAGCTATCCCATAAATATTTTAATGTTGCGTTGGACTTGTTTCGAATAAAGGTCTAAAAGTCTTCATAAATCAAGAACACCTGATTTGATTTACCAGTTATAGCAAATCTTCTCAAATCCTGTGAGTTCTCATTATCAAATTAAGTAATTTGATTATTCGTCCAGCCGAATGTGGTAGCCCAAGCAGGAGAAAGCCTGTATTAAAACATTTTTGCATTTTGTATATCTGCAATATCAATATTGAAACCAAACATGTTTACGAACGAAGTAAAAGCTAAAAATATCTGGTAATAACAAAATATTTGTTTCAGTATTCGATGTTTTGCAAATATGCATTCCAGCTAATCGTAAAATATGAAGAATTCCGGTTCAAGGTAAAACAATGGGGAGAAAGAAAATAGTGTCGAGTTAATCCTAGGAACTTTTGGGGTATTAAAAAAGCAGACTTTCTTCCAGTTCCACGTTTCTGGTTAAAAATAATATTCCACTATGCTTATTTTTGGAACTCATATGAACTCATATCTTGACTGTAAGTTCGTGTTGTAGTCAAGCGGACCGCAGAAGGCTTAGCCCAATGATTATAACAAAAAGGGTAGTAAAATTTCATCTCATCATGCAAAGAAAATTGTGAAAGTTCGTAAACGATACTGGCTAAATTAAGCAAACGAATAAAAAAAGTTCTATGAACACCAAACGCTAGTAAAAGTTGTAGGGTAATACACATAAGTGAAGGAACATCAGCAATTTCCTTTTTCAGTTTCTTTTCGTGATCCAAACAATTCTTACAACGACTTGTTAATATTCTTGCGAGATATCCGAAATGTTCCTATATTCCTGCTTTCACTTTTGGCTTTCCTGATGAAAATGGCATTTTGTTAGGATAAAATATAGTTTCAAACTGACATATCAAACACTAGATTTTGTTCTCCTTGGCCTTCGTACAGGGGAATTTAACTTGGAAGAATTTTTAAAATTAACTTTTGAGACTCAATTTAAAAATTGACATTTATTTTCAAATCAAACCATTTAGTAGCAAATTAAGCTGGTGTACAGATATCTCACTAATTTTTGCTACGTTTTTGCTATTTATGCTGCGTGATAACTTCTTTCGAAACTCCTTACTGATTAAATAAACAGGCGCAAGTCAAGTTTGCAAGGTCATTATTGGAGTTCCAATGAGGAAGTGGTAACAATAAATTGTACAGTATTAAAGGAAGATGCACAGCAGTAACCTACAAACAGTTCCTTTATCCGTTTTTCTTCTGAATATCAAATCCCTTAAAAGTCGGTCAAGGCTTGCAATGAATACCATAAATTAAATTGGATTCCTTGATTATAAACAAAAAGACTCGTGTTTATAAACGACAATGTAGCAATTGTGATATTTGATCTAATCACTGTACGTGTACACCTTACAAAATGACAATATGTAGCGGCTGACATTCAAAATCAAAGCCACTTTTGATCTTGATTTATTCATGGGTTGGTGTACGCAATTTATAATGGCAATGCAATGATGGATCCATTCATTTTGAGTACCCTTCCTTCCTCATTTTCTTCCTTCCTAGTAACTAAAGCTAAAGCGCATAGTATGTATGCACTTTACATTTTGAAGTTAAATAATTTCTGTCATTTTCAACGATTGCATATCTTTTAGCACGCACAAAGGAAGCGATTTTGTTATCTAAATTATCTAAATTTGCTTGTTGCAAATTATTTTGTAGAAGGTTACTATATACAAAAAAATGTAACAAATGCTTTAAATTTATCGTGGTGACGAATGACCTTACCCTTTGCATGTGCAGTATCACTTTTTCATAAGTTATCATTTTCAATCTATTCTTGCATTTTTTCAAACTTGCTCATTTCGCAAATGTACAAATACAGCTGTAAATTCTTTCAAACTCATTAGCATTATCTTAAATGTTTGAGATTTATCAAAATTGAAAACTGCAAATTATTCTATAAAAATTTATTACCCTTCCCTTACTTTTCATTGCATTTCTGTCAAAAACATCGTACTTGCATCACAATACGCAATGCTACAGATATTTAGCTACATAACAAAGAAAATTTATTTTTAAAATGCTTGTTGAATTTCATTTTATTCATTCATTAAAACTTGAATAAATTGCATGTCAAAATACAATTTTAATAGTCAGTGTCAATCCATGGTTAAAATTTCATAGTCCTTAACGAAGGCGTGTAAGGATCTTGATGTCCTTCGATAACTCAAGTTCACAGCTTACTGCTATGCTGCAATTCTTTGCCGACAGTGCAACCACATGTCATTTAGCTCCCGGAGTACGACTTTTTAAAATAAAAAGCCAAAAATGGCAATAATTACTGCAAATATATATTTGACCCTTTTGCATCCAGATTCTTTAATTAAATCATTGCTAACAATAAGTTAAAATATCGAAACATGTAAAGACCAGAGAAGAGAACACGTGGAATCTGTCTTGCATTTCCTTGTATCAAGATTTGTAGCAAAGCCTTCCTCTTGTTTGGAAGGCTCAGCCAAAGTTAAAAGAAGTTGCCCTTCGATACATTATGTAATTTTGTTGGCAACCTCACCTTTAGAAAACACCTTATACTTGAATTCAACTTCATCTTCCTTAAAGGTTCATAACAAAGTTACTACTTATGAAAACTGTCATATCTCAAAATTAAAAAATGTTAGCTACTGAATGATTATACATTGCATTGACTGTAAATACTATTATCGATCGTAAAAAGCGTTATGTGTGGTCGCAACAACTCATTGCCACCTTGCATGTACATTGTACATTATACCGTTAGAAAACAAATTGATTTTTGCATGAAAAATTTTGAAGTCAACTACTTGACATCAACTGCGTTTAAGTATATAGAGCTGAGGGCATTAACTTTTTTGCTTGTAGTAAGTATACAAGATTTAGTCAATTATTAGGAATCCAATATTTCATTCAAAATTTTAACAATGTGCACTTAAAACTTTGTCCATGCGTGGAAAATGATTTAATTCTCGAATTAATTAAACAAATAAATGGCGACTAATTTTAGATGTTAGCTAATTATGAAAAAATGTAGTTTATCTGTTTCGGTTGGTGGTTATTTGGTTTATTGTAGTAAAACAGCTAAATGTACCTCAGGTTATCGAAAGTCATTACAATAAAGTATAATTATGATGATACTATGCCAGATGCACTGACTCAATAATGGTTTTCCACTTGAATAAAGTGAATTGATCCGTAGCATTTTCTACTAAATGTAAATTCTCCCTACTATAAGCAGCCAGCTAATGATGATGCAACAACTGTGAGGATTCTATAAATGGATTGGCACTTGAGCCTTGAATGTGATTCAAGAACCCTTTACCAAACCTTGTTTTCTACAGTCGATTATTTGAGACCTGGCGAGGACAAAAAGTAAAGCCCATCATAGTATAGCCAGAGGTTCTACTGTCAAATAGATATTGGCAAGTTGCTGTATGTAATCATTGAGCACGTTAGTTTTACTGATGATGATACAGTCAAAACCTAGTCCAAGTATCATCGACAATAGTCTCCAAATCACTGCAATGCAATGATAATTCACATACTATTTTTTGAAAATAAAATTGCAATAGGATGTAAAATCTCAAAATTGTTGAAAATTGGTTTGGATTTGTTCATATGGTTAAAAATATCGTTATTAATAGGCATTATCCCTGCCATTTCTAAAGATGGTTTAGAGTTAGAGTAGGGTTGACACAAAAAGCAGATAGAGAGTAGGTATAAAGTGTCTCAGCACAACTGACAGAGCAAATCAGCAGCAAAAGGGTAAGCCATAGCACGTTTTCTACTTCTTTTGTATTCTTTCTCAATGTCAATGTAGCTATTCTGAATTTCAGCGTAATTTTGCTCTTTATTTAAAAAGCTTTTTCCACTTAACAAAAGTAGCATTATTTTTGCTGGAATAACCCCTTGACAAGTGGACACTTTGAAGTTACTTACTATAAAATGATAATGATACTTTCACACAGGGTTGTTTACATGGAATGGTATTCTGAAGGGTTCAATAAAATGAAATCACTTTGCATAGTGCTCATTTACTTCTGCGTACTTTAGTTTTGCTGTACAAAGAAATAAATTGTCTATCTTTCAATCTAGTGCATGCCTTTTTCCAATTATTTCTATTGCTGCCCATCTATTCAATTATCGCAATTTCAGAGTTTCTATCTTAGCGACAAGTTGCAATTTAAGTCCCTGTAGAGTTTACCTAGTATAGTATCTTCAATTGTATTCTACTTTTATGTTAGAGAAATTTTTCCAAGTTTCTATAAATGAATCATTTGGTCATCATGTAAATACTATTGATAACATGTTCCCTTATTCTTCTGGGAGCAACGACAATAAGAAACTGGGAACAAGTATACCAAAGCAGTATCATCATTGATCGTCTGTTAAACTTCCCTGGTAGAATAGTAAAAGGAAAGGATGCGTACAAAGTTTGAAGTGACATTTTATATTATTGTTATCGTCTTATAGACAAGTATGAAAAAGATGAAAAGGCTATATCCACGAAAAGGACACTTTCATGACTGCATAGAAATATCTAAGAGAGATTGGTAACATTTGTAATAATAACAAAAACACTGATAGCGTTCACTGCAAAAGAGTTGCTGGCTACAAGCAAATGCAAAGAGGAAGGAAGGGAGTTCTGTCAAGTAATGTACAGGCGCACTATTATTTCTTCCCCTGAACATAACTTGTTTTCCTCGCATCTTCTTCCCTTCCCTTGCACAAATGCTGGCTAATAATAATATTGAAGGAAACCTCTTTTGAAATGCATTGCGTACCTACCAAACAGCCAACTTGTTAGGTAGAGAGAACACGAGCAAAAACTGTTTTTGGCTGCTCTTACTGGATCAGAAATGGATGAAAAGGGTTAAAATTATTTGCCACATTCAGTTCGTGTCTATGTTCTCCTGTATGTTTAAGCTATTTGGGAAAAGGAGCCGCTTAACTTGGTTCTACATAAAATATACACGCTTCACTCCATCTAAACTCGCTTTTATGCTGTGGGATGTAATATTTTTTTGGTTTTCTTCCGTTTACATCAACATCAACTCGTTATTACTGCTCGTGCCCTCGCTGCTGATGCAGCTCATTTAAGAAACTTCTCTCCGCATATCGTTTTTGCCAGCTCTATCTACCTCTTTACAACTCCCCAAGATCTTAATATGAAATAGACCTTTTCTAAAGTTGATATCATAAAAAAAAATGTTAAATGTGCTGTGACAGTTGGCTTACGCCAAGGCAATGAATCACACTAAGGATTATTTTGCTCAGCTGCCATTCTTCCCGTTAAGGGGGCCCCGAAGGACACCTACCCCGTACTGACACCGAGCCGGGTAGGATTAGACGGGTTTTTAGGCGAGGGATTTCAGTTCGCC
>JAANSO010002841.1:0-12615 GCA_036507315.1 Lepidocyrtus fimetarius | reverse complement strand
GCACCGAAAACTTTACATGGTACTACATATAGTTAATGGCAGAAATAATGACTCATCTCATAAATCATTTCAATTTTGATCCTTTGTCACCAGAATACACGTATTCTCTCTGTATCTCTCGCCGTCATGTACACAGAGAATTTTCTCTCTTTTGCTGGAAGTTATATTATTAAGCCGTAGGCCAGTAAACAAAGGACATGACAGCGGATGCACTCACTTCAATTCTGTATGCGCACTACAAGAGAATGGAATTTTGTCGCACAGACACACGATAAGAATATTAGACATAAACATTGATAACGCCCAAAAGGTTACTCATTCCTCTTTGCAAAAAATATCATTTTTGCAACTTGAGACAAGAAAAAAAGTTATTTTAAACAAAAAGCTTTCAAGAAAATATTGGTATTTACAGTATATTTTCATTGAGTGTGTCCATTTGAACAGGCTTTCTTTCTTATTTTATGATGTTCAATACTTTTTCGTGCGTCATATTGACCTATATAGTAGATTGACAAAAGGTTAAGTAACTTTGTCTTTGTCGTCTATAAGAAATTGTCTTATTTTATCTTGTTTACAATATAGCTATCTGAGGAAGGAGGTTAATATTTACCAACATAGCTAAAAAGTAACGATCTGTTAAGCAAACTCTGCAAAGAAAACTATTCATAGGTAGGTAAGAAACTTGTTTGTTAAATATGCTTTGAAATAGCATGGACATAAAAGATCATCATTTTAAATCCTGGATATACTTGCTTTGCACATATATTTGAGAAGAAATACGTTACTTCAATCAATATTTCACAAAAATGTAGACCGCGCTATTCGTAGCATTAGAAAAAGAACATTCACCTTTTCCTGGAAATCCGTTAACATGCAAATAATAAACTTTAGACGTTCATTTATGTACCAACGGTGTGCCTCACTCACCTCTTATCTCACCTCGGCGGATTTCCTTCGTTTTACTTTTATTTGCTTAATCCAATTATAACAGTTCCAGGTAAACTCACGACTCATTATTCACAATTTCCTGAATACCTGCTAGCCCACTTAAGTTTTCAACCCACATTGAAAAGAGAGATTATCACAAAGCGTTATATCTATTATACTTTTTAATGCTCATTAAAAACGCGCACTAAATTTAAGGCAACGAATTTTCCCGACATGATATACTCTGGAATGGAATTTTGCTTTCAGGAAGTAGTAATGATAAAATCCATTTTAAATCTCATTTCATGACTAAATAATGCAAGAATGCACTTACTTAATTCACTGGCATTACTTCTCTGCTTAATGTAGGGGAACTAATAATGGTCAATGAATATTAACGGTGTGTGTACGCAATGAATGAAAGTTGTACAGGATTTCCATTTCTTTAATGTACTCCAACTTTTACCGTCAACAGCATCAAAGTATACTTTTGAGTGTGGGCTGAAGTGCATAATTCTTTGCTTTCATCTTCAAAGAAGAAAAGGGGAACAAAATCAAACTTTGACATTGACATTGCTTCCTTTTGTATAAGCTGGAGATGCCTTTCATTAATAAAATGATTTTCTGTCGAGCTTTTGTATTTAATTTTATACCAAAAATATTTTCAAACGTGAGCATACTAAAATACAGCGGAAAGGTGAAATCTTTAAACCTTCCTTGTCGCGACACCATTATACTTACATTATCATTATTACAACGATCATCATCACCGCACCATCATCTTCTTTCACCAATATAATTTCCGTGATATCCTCTTTACAAGAACAAATATACGCACAGGTAATAATAACAACACATAATCAATCGGGAGCAGATGTGAAGCGTGCATCCTTTTTAAGGTTTCCCTTCTCAACGTCGTGCTATTTATTACAATATACATACATTTAGAAGTTCTGTAAAGGAAGTTCACAAAAACTCCATGTGCATTTTACTGTGTTCTTTTGTAAGGTGTAATTCATTGCATTACTTATTTCAAAACGAAATAGAAAATTTATCTCATGATTATATTTTTAAAAGGGGACGACAAAACCCAAAGAAATCATTTTAAAATGCATTGTAACAAGGTAAACCTGGACCACTCTTACAACACAAATTAAGCGTCTCCACGACCGACTAAAAGGACGAAAACTGAGAACCCAAGTTTAGTTTTTATCAAAAATATTTTTAAGCAAATCACACAGATAATAATATTAATGAAAAGGATGGGTAATCCGTCACAGAGTCTTTTACAGTTCCACTTCAAGCCACTTATCAGCTAGAGATAAATACTTCTTGCATTCATTCCGAAATGTAAAAATGTTTTCTTTTCTTTACGTAAGAATGCAACTGTGTGTCAAAAAGCTGCATTTTATTTCGTCAGTCGAACATACCTAACCTCAAACAACAATGCAAACAAAGAAAATGCTCTTAAAGGTTGAATTGAACTGAAAGGAAACCCTCTTTAGATGAATTATCAATGTGTATCGCCGTGGTTAGTACAATGGTATAAGTGTGAAGTAAGACTACCAGGCTGTAAAAAATGGTTAAAAATATCCACAGAGCTGTAAAAGTATTTAAGCTGAAAAAATCCTACGCGTATCTGTTTGCCCATCAAACGGGTGAACTGGATCATTTATTTTGAACATATCAAACGAATAATAGATTGCGTTTACCAGGTTTATCTAGTTGGTGGGTCTTCCACCTTTAAAATGCGTAACGCATGTTTACAACACAAACATAAATACGAATGAATATATATAAAAGTATATCCATCCTGCGTAATACTTTTTAAAATTGTCATTGTAATAAGGATTATTCATCATTTCTACTTACACGCTACATTAAAATTTTAACCAAAGTTTTTCATCAATCCACCTCTTTTCCTGCTTGTCTGTCCAACAAAATTCTCTTGCATTTCCTTATCTAATCTTATCATCTCACTTTCATTCACTATTGTAATTTACCTACTTGCCAAAGTGCGGTTTAAACGTTTGACATGAATATTATATATATTTTAAGTCAAACCGTCATAAAAAGTGGGTAAATATAAAAATGTGATAAGTAAATGAAAGTAAAGAGCAAGTTACGTAACTGAAAACACCGTGTTCGGGTCTTCTTCAGTTAGATTTCAAAATATGAATGAGAAATGGAAATAATTTATATCAGAAATGCTGGGTAGGGGAAACAAACCAGACAAACTTAACAGAGAATACAGAAACCAGCATCAGTCAACAAAATTTTTATAACGACAATGACACCACTTTTGCTTGCATTACCAAAACCAAAGAACCACTATGGCAATGATGTAGAGCGGTGGTGGTTTGTTTCATTTAACGTTGGTGCGGAAAAGGAAATAATTCATTTTTTCCTTTTTTTATCACTAACATCATCACTACATGCAGATGATTCTAATTCGATTTCAGAAAAGAAAGCCACTTTTAAAAATGTGCATATAGACTCATGCATAGTAAGTAATTGGAAGGACGGAGAGCTCTTCATTAAAAGTTTGCTGATTAAATTTATGTAAAGAGTGAACCTACTGCTGTGTTCATCCAGACAGAGTAGATAGTTCCTAAAGTCAAGTCTCATTGACTTTGCCCATTTTCCATTAACTTGTGTTTTTCATTGAAATCCACTTAATTTAGGAACTTTTGTAGCTCTACAAGTGAACTCATTCTTTGATTTTATTGCTGGGAGCATGGCCAATTTAAGTAAGTGCATATTTGTAGGAGCTGCGCAACAACGGTGGAGGTGGGATGGAGTTGATGAAAATGAAGTACTAAATGCATAACTACGTGGTAAATGGTGAAAAACAATGCTTCGGTTTTAAACCGAGATAAACGAAAATCCATTCTTTCTCACGAAACAATCCTCCCCAAACTTTAAATCTTTATCGACATCATCAGTATATCGGGCCATGTATGTCCAACTACAAAAATAGTCTATAACCATGTTTTTCCTCTCTTCATTCAAGAGTATTGCAGTGGCACTTTTCAATAAGTTTTAACAAGATCAAAATCGATATTAAATTAGGAAATGAGCCAGAAGAGCATAAATTTTAAAAATTGAAAAGGTGAAGACACGACACGCCTTTTACTTTTGCCTTTCTATTAAAATATTCACTTCTTTCAGGAAAATGAATATGATCGTTTGCTTTAATAAAAGATTTTTTATTAAGAAGTTTCAAAAACTTGTTTTAGTGAGGAAAAATGTGTGGTTCTTGGTGCATTTCTTAGAATCCTGAATGTTTTACTAGTTCTTGTACTTTTTGCAGTTAAAAAGTTCAATAATAAGTTGAAAGACAAACTGTGTTAGTTGGGTTTGAATTTGTTTGTGGTTGGCAGTTACTAGCTCTTTCAAAGTTGAAAACTTAACTGGAACAGTTCCAAAAAGGAAGTTTTCCTCAATTCTATCTTCAAGAGCTTCAGTTCAAAGTCAAACAGAGACCAAACTACATTTCATTTTATGATGTGGAGACACAACAACTACATTATTCACCTTCATCTTCTTTCTCTCTCAATTCTCTTCAAATGACTTCTCTATTTTTTCTCATTTAAATTTATGAACTAGTTTCTTTACCTCCTGGTGACTGGTATGCAAAGGGAGCTTGTTGTCGCCTCCAACTCCAAACTACTTCAACAAAACTTTGTGTAATTTCTTATTCCCTAATAAAACTTTCTCCATAATTGCTAAACAATCTTTGTACCTCAGACAGTTCAAGTCCTTTTTAAAATTTATTGTTTCATAACTATAAAATGGCCTCCATCGTTGCCACTTTCAGTCAAAGCTTAAATTCTTTTCCTTCTGTCCTTGTCCAGGTGAGCACTATCTAAAAACCACATTAACCTCATCCCGTTAGCATATGTGCCAATTGTCAAAACTTTGATTATTTTGATTACTCATTAGTATGGGAATGACAAGTGTCGTTTTTATAAACGTATTCCTTTCACCGTAAGGTTTCAAGGTGTTTCCAGTACCATTTTTTCTTGGCATTATATTATTACGTAATATAAATGTGATTAAATTATATGTTTTGATTATTTTGATTACTCATTAGTATGGGAATGACAAGTGTCGTTTTTACATAAACGTATTCCTTTCACCGTAAGGTTTCAAGGTGTTTCCAGTACCATTTTTTCTTGGCATTATATTATTACGTAATATAAATGTGATTAAATTATATGCCAATGCTTTCCATAGACTATACGTAGACCTTCACCGCACGTTCTCGTTTGCCAAGTTAAACTTACTTTGACCTTCACAAGCTTTCTACATCGTGTGTACATGTATAAAAAACGTAGAAATAGAATAGACAACAGCGGAAATCCTTGAGGGTACATTTTCTACGCCACAATTTGGTACCTAAATGCCGTAAATAAGGATATGAAAGAGCGTGCTACATAGCAAGTGTATCATTTTCCATAGTTCCTTCCTACTATCTTTGGGGTGAACCATTCTGTGATCCCTTCAAGAGCAGTAGTTGTAGGTGTGTGAAAACGAGCGCAAGGGAAATGGATGCAAAACTGGAGAAGACGTGAAGGAGCCAAATGGAAGAAGAAGATATATTTGTTTTCTCAGCTACTCCACTTCATTGCCATTCTGTTCCACATTCCGTGAGCAAAGGAGTGTTTTACCTAAATTTATTGATTTCCTTCCTCTTCCTTTCTGCACTGCATTTTTTGCACTATTACCTCCTTGGCTGCGACTGCACTGCGTGCACAACCAGAGAAAAGTAACACGCTGTGAAAAATTATCCATGTCTTTTGGGAGTTGGGAGCTGTTTTCCTATTACTATTACAGTGCTTTCCTGCCTAGTTACAATGACTCGAGCAGATTCCACTCTTCTCATTTTGTTTGGCTGTGTTGCCACTTCTGTACCATTGTATTGCCAAAAAATCTGGAGCATGGCAGACACCGCTACCATTTGCGATTCAAGGAAACCTAAGGTTTTTACAGAGGATTCAAACTTTCATTCTGTTTTATTTACAATCCTTTCTACTATTATTCAGCAAACGCGTATCTTTCATTCAACGTAGTTTATCTCTTATTTTTGACAGGATGGAGAAAGTTTTTGTTGTGAAATGCATGAATACTCTCACAAGGTTTTGCTCAAATTCAAAGTAAAATGTCACGTTCTCCAATTTTCTGTTTTTATAAAACTTTCAGGAACGGAAATCTTACACATTAGAAGTTCTGCTAGAACTCCTAGTGTAATCCTAATCCTGTCCAGTCGTTTTATTAGCTGAATTTAGAGCAAAACCAGTTTATGCAAGATGACGTCTTTTATCTCTGTCGACTGCAACAATTACAAACTTCGAAAGGCTCCGGTTTCACATCGATTGAAGAAAAGAAATCAACGCTGAATTTTATTTCTTTCCGTGCAAAGTTTTCCGTGAAAGGAAGAGAAATTCATGGATTATTTGAATGGTGGAGAAACCGGAACGAGCATAATATGATATGGACATAGCATCATTAAACAGAATGCCTCGATCTAAACCTAACGCTTTTAGAGAAAACAAAAAGAGGATGCCTTTTACTGCGTATGAAATTGTAGGAAAGTAAAGAAGGAGTAGTAAAGTGGGTTACGTATCATCAAATTATAATATTTTATATACAAAAGCATGTCGTCTTTTTGATGATGACGATACAGTGATGTTTACAGTTTTTGCTACTTCTTTATAGCTGATGGCAAAGAAACAGAGCACGCCAATATAATAGCGCCACTTGTAGTAGATCGTCATTTTCTACATTTTTATGACCGAGTGAAAGAAGACGATGAAAAAACAGCACCACCAGGGTTGTTATTATGTCAGCAGATCGATAACAACGATGAGAGAACGTGGAGAAAAGGAACTGACTTATAGTCTTATACATGAAGTGAGCATTAGATACTTTTAGAATGGAGTAGCAGGGGTAAAGCAAAAATCATGTTTTTGCATTGAATCTAGTATTTTTGCAAAATGAGAGAGAAAGAGATAGGTAGTTTAAATGCCGCCTTCTATTTACTTTCTGAACTTCCTTCTCACTTAAAAGCAGAATTTCCGTTTTATTTCTCCTCACACGACTTCTCCTTTTTTACCGCTGTTTAAGCTGTAATTTGTTCACTAACATGAGATTACATGGAAGAAATAAAGCACGCAAAAAGAGAGAATAGAAAACTAACGTCATCAAAAGCAATTTTACGTTTTTCTTTGCAAACAACATCCTTGGAAAGTCATGCAAATGTCAAGTGTTTGAATTTTATCATTTCGTTTGCAAAATAACATTTGGCTAGTTTTTAAAGTTTTGAAAGATTTTCTCCTGAGAGTATTTATATGACCTTTACATGAAAAATGCATATATTATGTAATATAATATCCTGTCAGAGCTTTGCTGATTTGAACTAAAAATAGGATATAAAACTTGATACATTTTTGGCTTCCTTCGTGCTCGAGCAAATCCAACAGATCTACACTTTGTTTAGTCTGTCACAGTTTATTTATGAAATCTAATAAAATTGAATTGGCGTTCATATAGAATGCTAATTATGTGGACGCGCCAGGAACGAGAAAAATATTTTTAATATGCTAATGCACAATCCAAGGTTAGTTAATTCAATGTGTATTTGCGATTTAATGTATGATTTGCCACCGCATCTCTCTGTAGGATAGTTTAAAAATTGGCTAAACGGATAATTGGCATACTTTCACTGGTAACTGCATACTATGTAAATCGTACCATGTCTACAATCTGTGATTTGGATTAGGATTTACACATCTGGATGTGGGGGCGATGTAAGAGACTTGATATGAAATGCAAAATAGTAAGTAGTACATAATATGTATATGTGAATTCTAGGGCTTAAAATTACTTGTTAGCAGAGATAAAAGTTTTCTTTTTCTTTCCAATAAATAGATCTGTGTTCCATGATAATGAAAAATTGCGCAACAAACTTTTTGCGAGAAAGCAAAAATAAATAAAAACAACCTTGTTTTTCTTACCTAGTCCGCAAGTAATAACAGAAGAATTGGATGGATTCTCTTGAGAGATGAAAACCGGCGGCACCGATTTCCAATTTCCCGAAATGATCTCCTGTAGAGAGATTTGAATACTCAAAGAATTGGTTTCCTCCTATCCAAACAATCACAAAGTTTCACTAGGAAAAATGTTTGTAGAATTGAAAAACACTACGCAGCACACTCCAATTAAAGAGCTTCTCACACCAACACTTCCATTCCAATTCTAATTATTGTTGTTCTACTTTTGGAAGAAATTGTCACTTTTTTCTAAGGAATTTTTAATCAGAGTGTAAATTCAATTAGATCAAGAGATCTTTCTGCGTTTAAAACCCAATGTGTTGAAAACAGTTTTCCTTCAGAGAAAAGCTCATTCAATAGAGTTTCTATTCTTCCCAAGGCAAAGCCATATAGCGTAAGCCCGATAAAACCCAGTCTGTTTTCCCTGTATATATGACTATGTGAAAAAACGGAGAGAAGAAATTTATGCACGTTCACAGAGCTTTCGCCTTGTAAAGTACGATGAAGCAGGAACAAACAGCATTCTACGAGAGCAGAATGAAGACTGGCGTGCGTAAAGCTGGTGAAGAACGGATAATATTTTCCTGTTCGCTGGCTACTACTACGAGAGATACTACGCCATACCCAACACCACTAAACTACCGTCGCACATTCACCAAAAGCCTTGCAGAGAACTACTTTGTGCCTCTGACGATAAGCAACGGTTATGTAAGAAAGGGCAAAAAAGCACACTAAGAATAAGAGTAGCTCTATTATAATGTTGCATCATTCACTACTCTCTCCACTCACAAATAATACCTATGAATATTCCATATAAAGACAAAAGTAAACCTTTGACGATGAGGGAAATGACTTTGCCTCAAAATACCAAGAAGTGAAAGAAACTTTTACGAGAAAAACCTGAACATGATGATGAGCATAAATAAGATTATTTGTCCTTCTCTGCTTTCTTACTTGAAACAACCTGCGTTCTGCCTTTTTCTATTTTTGACAAAAAATCTTCACTATCAAAGTAAAGAATACCTTTGTGCCTATTATTAGTATGCATAGTGCAAGAAAGGAAGTGCATTCAATTCCTCCCCCACTCTTCTTTTTTGATCTACTTAAAACAGAAAGTAAGGATAAAGTTTAGTTTAATTTTTAACTAAAATTGCATGAGGGAGCTCACAAATAAAATGAGATTCATGTGGGCTCTTCTTGAATAAGAAAAAGATATGCGTGAAGATAGAGGACTTGGATGAATGAATTGATGGAAGGTGCGTATGTGCATGTGAAAGAGATATTATGCGGGAATAGTTCCTGTTGATGATGATGATGGTGGTGGGATGAAATGAGATGAGGATGACAACTCTCTCTGGAAAGAAGTTGAGAAGGAGAATGAAATGAGAAGTGTAACAAGTTGACTTATTTCCCATGTTACTTTTTTCGTGGATTTCATCATGAAAAAGCAAAAAAATCGTGAGAGAGTAGAAAGATGAAATGATGAGGAGAGTGAGACACAGAATTGAGTGGGAAGTTGAAGGTTGATAGTTGCAGCGGCAGTAATAATGCAATGATGAAAAAGATAAAGAAAATGATACTTTTTTATTAAGTTGAAAACCGTAGTTCTACTTTAATGAAGGAAAAAGGGTAAAAGAATAAAAATGAAAATCAAATTTTAAAGTGGGAAAAGGACAAAAAATATTAGTTTTTCTTTCTATTCAACTTATATGGAATGTAAGCTCTAAAAATGCATCATTTATAAAACGTAATAAGCGTTCTTAAACTTGTTGAGATAAAAATCTTCAAACTTTGTAAAAAAAATTGACTGTTATGTGATTTACAATGCTATGCATTAATGAATCACATGTTCCTTCCTTTTATCAGATTTAAGTTTGCAATAAAAAGAAGGAAGCAAGTAAGTTTATCCATGCAAATTATGTCAAATTAAAGACAGAAGCTTTGTAAACTACAAAAAAGGTAAAATTACATTTGGCTACTGTAATGATATTCTTGTCGCAGTAAATAACAGGCATTTTGTTACCTAATAATGAGACATATAAACTCGTCAAAACAATAAAACCTTCAAACCTTCAAAACAAATGTTTAGCAAAATTTAAATGGAAATTTGAGTGAATATTCAACGTGCACATGAAGAACACGTGAATGCTAACTCGCCTCGTCATTTCATTAATTGCTAAAAAATCCTTGAGCTGAGTTTGATTCCTAAAGTTCGGTTTTTAAATTTGATGATAAAGTCAAACACGGTCATGGCCAAAGGGTCAATTCCCCAAATTGGGTGAGATGCGTAAAATTACAAGTAGATTTTTACATTATTATTTGCCTGTTTTTCACAAACACATAAAACTATTCAAAATTATCTTGATTTAATTATACAAAGGGAAAATTATAGGCTATTCTTATTTTTTTTATTATTATACTGTACCCCAATATAGCTCAGCGCTACCTTACAAAAACATGACTGTTCACTGGCTCCTGTATTAGGCGCACTCTCTCAATCAAAATTCAAGGTAGCTTCATACTAACATCAACGATCAATGAAACAGTCATGTATCATATTATTTATAAGCAATGGATGGATGAACCTTTGTGAATAATTGTACAAAACAGTACAAAACGATATAAGCAAATTGGTTTAGTTTTTCAAGGTAGCTTTATACTAACATCAACGATCAATGAAACAGTCATGTATCATATTATTTATAAGCAATGGATGGATGAACCTTTGTGAATAATTGTACAATACAGTACAAAACGATACAAGCAAATTGGTTTAGTTTTCTTTGTTTGATGATTTTATCTTTTTAATGATAATGATTTTAATGATGTTTTTGTACAACCAAAAGTTCACCGTATCAATGATAGTTACCTGTATGCGTTTTTGTACTTGAATCGTGAAGGAATATGCTGCTGGGTTAAATTTATTGTCAAATAGACTCATATTTTTATTGATTTCAAAGCTGTACTAAAATGATGATTCATGTTTTTAAATTACCATGTAACTCGGGCGTGTTTACACTTGGAATAACAAAAACACACGACTAATCTATCATTATTATTACCTTTTCCTCGCTATTATCTCATCTCACGCTGCTGCTGATGCATTTCGTTTTATAGTATCGTAAACCGTGATGAGTTTCAAGTTTGGAATGAACACGTTCCCATTATGCATTTTGAAATAGCTTTTTTTGGGATAAGAACGGAAGTTGTGTCACTTATAGTGGCTGGTACCTTTTATTCTGCTTAAAAATCCACGTTTCCTCCACCAGACATACCAAACAATTCATGATATATTATTTGAAATAGAGTTAGGTCAGGTTGACGAAAACAATTTATGGATGGATGATTGTGAGAACATGTTTATTGTCGTTGCCTTAACATAGCATTGCTATCCAAACATGGTTATTTTCATAAGGATGAAGTAATCGGATGAGATGGAATAATTAGCTGTATTCTGGGGTTGTTGTAGGAAGCTCGCTTGCTGCAGGAATAATAGCAACAATTATAAGGGGAGATGAGAAAAGTACTGTTTCCCACAATATTGTTCTTTCCCATTCAAAACCTACATGGCACAAGTGTTGGGTTGAGGATGCATTTTTAATGAAATGTAAGGGAAAGTCTAATTTATAAACAGCAGCGTAAGATTTTTACTGTTGAAAAACGAGTTTATTGCTATATAGTATGTAATGTACCTGCAGGATTTACTACTTACCGATCTGAGCGTTGCTAATGCAAAATCACTAGTTCCTTGGAGTCGTTAGAATGATATATTCACTTGCAAAAACATAAGGAGTTTTAAGTTATATTACCTAATTGTATTACATACATATCATATCATACGTATATCTACAATCACTCATATTTTGTCATGCTGTATGTGTCAACCGCCCACTAAGCTGCCCACTCCCGAAACAATTACAATTTCCGGTAGGTCCGTGATTGTCTAAAGTTTTTTTAAAGGAAGCTTAAATCAGCATAGAAAGGAAAAAGTATTCAAGGTCTTAATGGGAATTTGATTGGCGTAGCCGTGAGAATAGCGGGGAAAGGGAAAACTGTTGATAGATGGACGTTTTCAAGTTAATAATTTGATTTCAGAGTGCTTCTACCAAACCTTTTATTCGACAGAGGAAAAATGAGTTAAAATTTAAAGCTTTTTAGGTTTGAATTTAGAAAAATTGGTTGAAAATGCTTCATATATACCTTTAACATTCCAACCTAAAATGTTTTTGTTTTCGAAATATTTTGTAAAGTGCATCATTTTATACTAAAAATTACTTCAATAAGTTTCTTTTCATTAACAAGATGCACTTTGTTTTTTATTCTTGCAGACTTCTTTGAGATGTCTTAGGTATTTTCTATTAATGGAACTGTACGAGTGATCTGATGTCACTTTGTTTGTGAAAAAGCACGAGTTCAACCTACTAACAGTATATGACCGTGTAAAAGGCATTGTGCAGAATTTCATCTGAAAACAGTTCTACTCTAACTGTAAGTTTAGAAACTTCGAACGAGAATTTCGTTTTAAGACTTTAATAGGTATCATCATCCTACATCGTATCCAAAAACAGACTCCAGAGCACGTCTCTCCAAATTAGTATTTATGTGAAATGGAGCATCCCCTCACGTAGATTGG
>JAANSO010002840.1:0-12615 GCA_036507315.1 Lepidocyrtus fimetarius | reverse complement strand
ATCATTCGAACGGAAATAGCTTGTAGACAAAGAATATGCAAATATTTTTGCAATATTGCAAATAATTTTTGCAAAAATTAAAATTTTCGGCCGAAAAAATCTTTTAGCTTTCAGTAACGGTTTTAATAGATGAAAGCTTTAAAAAGTCTTGCAAAAAGTTTCAAATTTTCAATCTAGTGTCTACGCAGGCTTGCGGCCTTTTATTCAGCATAAATACTACATTTCACTACTGTCAACATATGAATGGACTGCAGCTGGCATTGAGTGGGAGAAAGAGCTCTTAAGATAAATAAACATTGATGATTGGAAGCGCTTTAATTAATCCTTTAACGAAGCTCATTATCAAAGTTGATACCTTCGTTCTTAATTAAGTGCTTGAAACGTCTCAAAATTATATTGATTGGAGACTGCAAAAATATAGCAAAAACAGGTAGAAATGATTTTTTTAATTAAATTCATTTGTGTTTCGTCTGAATAAAGAATACACCTGAGTTGATAAGAAGAGATTCTTTTCTTCAGATAAAAACAAAAACCTTCTTTATTTTCTTCAACCTTGAGAAAACTTTAAGATTTTGTTAATAAACTGATTTCCACGAATCGCTAGTTCATTTCTAAAGGAGGAATTCATTTAGGTTCCCAGGTAGGAACTAAGCTCACAAAATCAACACATGAAGAAAGGAAATCTATTGCCTTTCACTCTAAAACACATTTTTAAATCTTGAAGCTTGTGGGGCAACGTGAAACTTTTTTAATATTTCAAAGAAGGAAAATGAATTCTTTCAAAATTGCAATCTTTTAGATATTGAATTAACCAATTGATCAAATTTCATTCAAGATCGTAAAAACGTTTATGGGAAAGTTGTGAAAAGCATTTATACAATCAAATAAATATTAAAAGAGACTGGGGAAACTTCGCTATAGTAAACTTTCTTTATAGCAGACGAGCATGATTAAATCCAGAAAATTGTATATAACGTACTATCCTGCTTTGAGATAGAGTTTGTATGAAAATCACAATCACATTTATTTTCTACTGCATTTTAACAAAATTGGTTGTAATTTGATGATTGATAAATTCACTCTCAGAAATTAACCTTTCCCTACAAAAACTCTAGATTTTTACAATTTATTACCTTTCCAGTTACTTTATAGGTAAGCAGTCATTGCAATCGTGCAAATCGTGAAAATCATCCATGAAACATCCAAAATATTGAAATAAATGTAAGTGCATAGAAAATTTCTATGCTGGGGTTGATTTTAGTAAAAATTGCAACATTTCATGAAAGCGTAAGCATTCTAAGGTTTCCAAAGAGAGTTTTTATTATCATTACTCCAATCAATAATAAATGTTTCCGTTGGGATCCGTTTTACGGGATTTTTTATACTGAAACGTGGAATATTACAGCTGCACGTGGAATGTAGCGTTTTTCAAAGTAATTGCAACTGTCATATTGAGAAACCTTGAAATCAGCATATTTTGAAGTGATGCTACCCTGTCGCTCTTTTACCTCGGCCTTGGAAATGATTACGAAATTAAAGCTTTTAATTATAATCTTACTAATTACGGAAACTAATTGCAGTACAAAAGCTTTCGGTTGGAATTTGCCTTTTAATTACAGAAAATGTGACTTGTTATCCATAATTTTGTAGAAATGACAGGGAATATGCTTTTGCGGGGAAAGTTTATTGATTTTTAGGGAGTTTTGAGAGAAAAATGCTTTTTTGGTAGCAAATGCAACTCATTTAATGCGTTTATCATGGTATTTAACTAATTTACAATAAAGAACAATTTATGAAATGTTTCGGAATAAAACTCGGTGTGTTGCAAATGAGAAATTTCATTGTTCAAATTTTGTTTCATTGTTGAAAGTTGTCAGAGTTTACAAGTCAACAGCCCATTTATTTTTTAAATGGCTTCAGAAAGCCTGTTTTTAAGGAATGAAAAATAGGGAAAACCCAAAAATAGTTTCTAAAAGGACAAGGCCATTCCTCTAGTCGTTATTTCCTAAAGTATTTATCAACAAAAAGACATTGATAGCTTACATTCCTTTCTCATGCAAAATTTAACCTTAGCAATTCTTGCAACATTTTGCCAGAACCTTGCAAAAATACTGACACTGTTTATATTTTACCTATGCAAAAATAACTATGTTGCTGGTAAATAGTTATAATTACTGCAATTATCTAATTAAATAATAACAAACTAAGGTTATATAAAAATGCAACGTTTTATTGTGAAAGTCAACCGTTGTTAAATGGAGAAAGCATAGAAAAAGTTGAAAACTATTTTTAACGCGTTTGATCTTCGTTTCACATCATGCATATCAATTTACTTTTGAAATTTCTCATTTTTTCCCGCCTTCAGGAAATATTCCCCATCTACATTTCAATTTAAAGCAGATTAAGTAATAAAATCTTGCCGTTCTCGGTACACAAATCCTAACCTTTAAGATCTTGTTGGGGTTTTAGGTGTAAAAGTAATTCCCCTTGAAAAAATCTAATTTTCTTTTGGGTTATTGAAGGAAATTCCATTACGTACCCGATCATGTATATCCAGTGCTATTTTCTAAGAAATTTAATAAAATATACTTCCGGTATAACGAACCTAAATTCTTTGGGTTTCAATTCTATTACTTGTCCACTATATGAAATGCCCACTATAACAAAGTTTTACCCTATAACCTTCTTGAATATTACCTGCGTGTACAGATAGAAACGAAAAAGATATCACTGTAATTATACAAGCATGATATCATAACCGAAAGATCATTTCCGGGTTCCCCCGTAAAATTTGCATGCATACCAACAAAATAAGGACTAATGTTTAGAATTCTGCGTTCCATGACCTCACTCCGGACATTTTATAGCTTTGCAAATTTTATTTCTAGCTTGAAATGAGACGGTGAAATGGAATCGTTAAAGATTTCCGGTGTGGAAAGGGCACGTAGTAAAGTTAAAACGCTGTGCGGTATAAGAGTTATAATGAATCCCCGCTATAGTGGACTTTTCTTATAGTGGACAAGTAGATTTTAAATAACATTTTACTTTAGTTTGTTCAAGTTTGTGTTGCATAAGTCAAGTGAAAAGGGGAAAGGTGAGATATGTTATCAAAACATCGATGCTTTCAAAAGAAAACAATTAAAACTTATTCGCCCACGCCACGTTTGTATGTTTTTTGTAAACTTTGTCAATTCAACAAACTTGCATAAAAGATTGCAAAAAATAAGAAACTTACAAACTTTATAAAAACACAAAATTGAAAGAGATGTGACAGATTAATTCTAGGAAAGTTGCTTCAATGTAACTTTGAAAAGTATCCCTTTGGAAGTCAGTTAAACGTCGCAAAATTACATAAATATTTGTTTTCTCTGTTTATAATTCAAACAAAAACATATTTTTTGAATTGCAAACCTGTTTAAATTCATTCATAATAGTGAAAAAGCTAATTTTTGTTACTGTTCTCGACAGCCCTTTGATCCTGCTTTTGATCTGTTTGAAATGCAAATTTTTATGACATGTCACATTTTGTAAATATTTTTTAACTATTTACAATGTTGAAAGATGTAAAGAATCCCTTAACAAAATGAATAGAAAATTATACAAATTCCGCTAAAATAGTACGTTGTACAGTTGTTTGAAATTTTGTCCATTATCGAGAAAGTCCACCATAACGAAGTTTCACTGGATTTCGAACTGAATTATTTCTTCAAATTCAAAATGAATTCATTCAAAACTCAATTAAATTAAAAATCCTGCAAAGTTAATAATTGTATCAAAAACTGTATAATAACGCAATTAAAATGGAATCCTGGTAGCAAATCAAATTATGTCGCTTGATTTCCTCTCAATATCACTTTCCACTTCTACATGAGAATGTCAAAAGCATTAAATTTCACTTGTTAGTTTCCAATACTTTTCCCATATCATTCCCCAATTATATTCAAGGAAACAACTCTTTTGTCCAAACCTTGCAAATCCAAACATTTCCAATAATTCAATCATTAAACATTTGAAATGTAACAAAACCCCAATTAGTACCCTTCAGTGAAGTGGTGACATTCGAAACGGTGGTTAAATTCAGAGAAATGATTGCAAACTAAAACCACTGTCAAATACAAGAAATCCAAACATAATTATATCAGCTTTCTCCTGAAATTTTCAATCCTCTTTGCTAATGATCTGCGGTTTAAAACAGTTTTGCAAGCAACAAGTTTTTTCTAAAATAGATCAATACTGGGGAAAGTGCATGTCAAGCAGTATTTTGAAAAGGTGTCGGAAGTAACACTTTCCCTTCGATGAATCAATTTTAACAAGTTCTTTTACGTCTTGTCTCCAATTTTCTGCTTTTATGAATATTTAACAATCCTTTCCAGAAACATCTGCAAATGACGTGTGTGTCGGATACAAAAGCTGAGATTGAATTTGAAGTATATTCACACAACAGCCGTTTGTCAAACAAATCTATGGAAAGTGTTATACAATCGTTAATTAAAACAAAAACTCCGCTATAGTGAACCTTCTTTATAGTGGACAAGTAAGTAGTACAGATATTACACAATTGTTATTTATTACGTGGATTTATCACATAAAATGAACTTCATTATAAGTTTTGGAATTAACAAACCCCCTTTCATCTCTGCCGGTATCTAATTTCGTTCAGAGTTGTAAAATAATAAAAACCGATAAAAATTATCGATCTTTGCAATTGGTCAATTCAATGACTTCTGCTCTCTATCCAATTTTTGCTAGTTTTTAGCTTTCATTACTGCTCTTTGAATTTTCCATAAAGCGACACTGCGGAAAAAATACGGAGGGGAAACAATTGGCAATAAAAATTTGTAAATCGAGTTGGAGCGAAGAAAAATCCCTTTAATGAAGTCGTTTTGGCATGGGTTGCGCTGTTTTCTTATGCATTTATTCAATACACGACTCTTAAACTCCAGTCTTTCTAAGCTTTCTCTTCTGAAATAGATGCGGGGGTATAATAATTACGTAATTTATCAGAGTGTCACGTTCCGAGAGAGTCGAAACCCTTCAAAAATTAACATAATGAGAACAACCTACAATTCTTCCAAGCCAATTGGCACAGTTCAATATCGGAGATGACTTTGAGACTTGCAAAATTGCATATTTCAACGGAGAAAACAGTTGCAAAATTAGCTAAATTCCTCTGCAAATTGTTAACTAAAGAATTCTAATTAGATTTAATCAAGGGGAAAGTTGCTAATTAAAAATCGCAAATCACGATATCCCTTTATTTTTTATTAAGCTTTCTTTGGATCCATATCACTTTGCCCCTTAAATATATTATATTCTAAATATTTTTTGCATGAATAATTAATTTTTTTTAGCAAAATTGGTATTAACACTTACGTAAAATTTCTTCCGGTGTAGATCCCAGCTTAAATTTAAAACAGATAACGACTAGCTCATTCAGTTTTAAATACTTTTTCACTATTTACTCAGCTTTTAAACCCTTTTCAACTTTAAACTTTTCTCCAGCACCTCATCTCTTTTAATAAAAACTTGTAAATTCACACTTTTAAAACCCCTTTGTTTATATTTACTTCGTTTTTTATTACTTCCAAAATGAAAAACTTTTCAAATTTAATGTCACTCTAAATTAAACTCCATTCTTTGAGGAAACTCATTCTGGAATGTATTTCAGTTTGAATGTGCGGTTTGAATGTTTTTGAAGTGAAACCACGAATGCAAAAAGAAGCCAAAAACAGAGTTTTAGACGGAGTCAACGGTCTGAAAACACACGAACCTCTCGCTTGGACTGTTGGAACGGAAATAGGAAGTGAATGAAGAAGCGTCATCAGTTTTTGGAGGAATTGGAGGAAAGCAGCTTGAGCAACTCCTCCACAGGCAAACAGCAAAGCTCACATACGAAAATAATAGCAAACTTTGTATGAAATTCTTAAACTCTGGACGATTATTCAAGCGACGTGCATTCTCCGCGGTTCGTTTACTTAAGACTTTCGGATTTCTTCCAGTTTTTATAGTTTTGGACGAGGTGGACATATCAAATGCATTTGTAGTTCTGTAAATATAAAGAATGTAAAGCAAGTTTATTTCTGACGTAAGTGAAATTGTAGGAAAGTGCATTTTTCCACATCCTCGTTTCAGTGCTCACTTTTGTCCAATAAAATTGAATGGAAGATCGGAGATGAAAAAGATAAAATCCGATTCGTAATAGAAAAGTAGATTTTTATCGATAAATTCAAATGAAATTAAATGTCAAAAATTGATTAAAATTGGTTGTAGAATTTTAAAATGATTTTCTATCTTGTTAAAAAGGACATAAAATTTGATGTAATGTATTGTACAGAAGTTCCTATTGATAAGCAAAGTGAGTAGATAAGAGAATTCACAATCGGTCATTGTCATTTTATTTAATCAACAAACTTGCAAATATTAGCATGCATAGTAGTCAAGAACTCCCTCAGATTTAACTGATAAAATTCATTTTTCTGGCTTTTATATCAAACCTACTTCATCATTCAATATCCTTCCAACAGAATTCAAGTTTAACTCTCTTCAGTTTATCAAGCTTATTGAAAAGATGACACAATTTCTTAATCATTAAAGCAAACAACTTCTTCCTTACATTTTAACCTTATTTACTTACAACGGTATATTTTTCAAGCCTTCATTTCACACAGTTTAAAAGCATTAGCTGCATCATTGCATGATTTTTAGTACAGAATGCATAGTGATCATATAACTTTGCTGATCATCAAAATGAACTACTTTTTCACGAGTAGATCTGTTCATATAAAAAACCAAGTAGAACTTGCTATGTGAAGCGCTAAAGGCTTTGTTGTAGTTCATTTGCCTTTACATGTGTAGGAGCGATGTAACTTTTGTAACACATTTTGTTAAAGTTAATCTTTAACGAGGGCATGGGCAGTTGTTTTGATCATATGAAGTTTTATCATAAACCACACATTGACTATTCCTTTTAGTTTATACTTTGGAGGTAAACTAGTGTGATGTGCTAAAATCTCTTATTTTTTGGTAAGTCAAAATAAAATTTTAAACTCGTGCTTCAATTTAATTGTCAATTGTTCAACTCTTATTTACTCCGATTTTCATATTTTTCAATTTAATCAATTTAATGAAGTTAATCAGCTTATTGAAGAAAAACAAGTTTAATAGCCAAGTAAAATTCCAGACAAATTATTATTCTAGACGTTTTTATTGATAATCCATAATGGATGTCCTTGAACATTGAAATTGCGCCTAATCAAAAAAATATTCCGAATTCTTAAGGTTTTATCAGACTAATATTTCATCGATTATTGAGATTGGCAGTTTTTGTACCTAAAAAATCGTCATTCTAGGTGGTACTATCGACGGTTAAGCTAATTTTTTTTAGATATAACAGAAAACTGTCGTGGGAAGGGAAATGTCGTGTGTGAAACTCATTTATAAATGAATTAGTACAAAACTTGTAAAAATTACAAAAAATTGGATATAAAGCGCGTTTTTGTCATTATCTGTGCCTATCTTTTAATACCCAATTCGTGGACTTAAAGAAAACGTTTTCACTGTCAATCCACCATTTTCTCACACAATTCTGTCCAAATCAGTCTATTTTAGTCTAATAAAAGTTAAGTTTTTGTAGAAAAGAGTGAAGTCCTTTCAGTATAAAAATGAAAAGCCACAGCTTTCTTTCAAATCTTTTTGTAATAATTTAATTTGGAAGGCTTTTGTTACAAGTTAGGGAAATAATGTAAGTTAAAGTTTAATTTTTTATACACCGAGCACACCTGCAATTTCCTGTCAAGTGTTACAATAAAATGTCTTGTATGAAGCCAAAATGTATTTCAGCCACAACAAATGTCTCCAGTCTGTCTGTTGGCTTGCAATTGTGTAACAAAGTTTGCAACAAAGTCAGGCGGTTAGAAAGTGTCTAAAAACTTTGGTAAACTAGGGGAACGTGAGATTATACAACAAAAGCTAGTTAAATAATTTTAATTAGACTTTAACAAACCCCTTATCATTGGTAGACATATATACGTAAAACAAAAAATTTTCATGTTTATTTTCAACTTCAGCGTAAATTGGTATACAATTAGAATTAAACTACTTTTAACTTGATAGTTAAATTAGATCAGCATTCCTCTCCGGTAAAAACTGAAAGTAATATAAATGGTTTAGGACAAAATTAAGTTGAAACAAACAAGTATTGCGTAATCAGAGCTATAAAAGTGGAAGATGTTGAACTATTGACATTTTGACCTTTTTTATTTTTATGTCCTTCTCATAATCCTTCATTTTTATTTTTCTTCCAGTTGTTCCCAGCCTAAATCTCATATTTTGATAAATTAGTAATTTTTATACTTGTAATATTATAGACATATCCTTTTGTGCAAAATAATTGAAATTTTGCTAATTAAGCTTTACTTTTGTCCTTTTTCTTTGAATCCAGGTATAGAAACAAATACTTGGGCTCCCCACTCCAATTAAGTAGTTTTAGAGGAGACGAAGCTAATTCCAGTCCTTTTCTAAAGAATGAAAAAGAGTGTAATTCCTCTTTTGGAGACAAAGAAACTGTTCCAGACACCTTCAACTTACTCTCGGAGAAGTTAGAAAGTGTTTTTGGTGAAAGTCTGAGCATCCAAGAAAGTGGAACATTTCCAGAAGAACACTTGAAAGGATTTATTAACTCAACTCCTTTTGAAGATCTTCAAAGAGACGAAAATAATCTCCAATCAGTTGATAGAGAACAAAAACCAGATAAGGCAGAGGAAGATAAGCTATTGATAAGAAGGCATAGCAGTTTTGGCAGCGTTCCTTCTATTTTCTCTCCCGATCCGTATTCCATTCTCCTTGCACGGTATGTCGACGACCTCGGCGAGATAAGTCCGCTCTCTTCCGCGACAGGTTCTGAAGCAACGGAATATCTTCACTTGTCTGAAACAGGCACGCCCTTATCTACTCCACGAGAGAAAGAGAAAAGGCCCAGTTTGGTTATCTTATCTGGCAAAAGGGACTTCTTTCAGAACAAAATGAACTTTGACAGTGCGCTTTCAACATCTGAGGAATATCAAAGTTTCAGATCCAGTGTGCCCTTGAGAAAAATATGTGTGGAAGCTGATGGATCAAAAGTAAGTCTCAGATAAGTGATGATTACGCAATCCTTCATATTTTTGCCCGTTTTTTCTTTGAAGGAATGGAAAGTTTACGATGCCGGACCAAAGACAGTTCGAACCCCTTTACTTTGCTTAGGACCTGCTTGCGCCACGGCGGATGTTTTCTACAGGCAGATTTTGAACTTAACTGCGCGAGGAATGAGAATTATTTCGGTAACAATTATTTAATTAAAATAGTAAAAAGAATATTTACTAATTGTATCTCTGCTAGGTTGAAGGCCCCGTCTACTGGAGCGTCGAAGACTGGTGCAAATCTCTTAAAAAACTCCTGGACTCTTTGAATATAGACAAAGTCCATATTTTCGGGGCATCATTAGGTAACCTCCAACGATTTTATTTCTTATGGAGCAAATATTGCAATTTTTTATTGATTTAGGTGGCTTCCTAGCCCAGAAGTTTGCCGAGTATACATATCAATACCCAAGAGTGGCTTCTTTGATTCTCTGCAATACTTTCCTGGACACTACCATATTCGACTATCACGATTCCGCAACGATGTAAGAAAAAATTGCTGACTAGACTTGATAAAAACAGTAAATTATGTATTAACATTCCAGATTTTGGCTCCTTCCCTCAGTCATTTTGAAGAAATTAATAATAGAGAATATAACAGCCGCTAGGATAATGGATTTGGATATTGCTCACGCAATTGAATTTATGATAGAGCGGGTATAAAACCATAATTTTCATTTTTGATGATTTTGTCCTAAATCCGTAATTTTTTGTGTAGTTAAATAACCTGAGCCAGCAAGAACTTGCTTCAAGGATGACCCTTAATTGTGTCAACAACCACGTGGATACTTTTAAACTGAAACAAATTAAAATGACAATTATGGACGTTTTCGACGAATCCGCGCTTTCCGGTCAAGCCCGGGATGATCTGTATAGAAACTACACGGATGCGAAATTAGCTCATTTGAAAAGTGGCGGAAATTTTCCTTATCTTAGTCGCAGCGATGAAGTGAACATGCACATCATGGTTAGTTTAATTTTGATTAAGAAATAATAATTGCGAATCGCAATTTGCGATAATACTAACGAGCCTAATTTTAGGTACATTTGAGGACATTTAACGGTACAAAACTTGCCGCTCAAGTTGAAGAAATTGGAGGGAGGGCGGTTACAAGTCCGATTCCAACTCATTCTTTAACTTCCGGAGGGGAGGAGGATAATTATATTCCAGCCAGTGTCGAAGATAAAAACAAAGCGTTTAAGGAGAAAGCAGCTTCTGCGCTTGCACTACCTGTGCAATAATTTTTATTGCAAAAACTGTTATACTTTTTAATTCTTTTAATTGCAGCTTGGCAGTTATTTTATTATTTTTGACCTTTTATTTTACATTTCCATTAATTACTGAATAAGTATAGGACTAACTGGAAATTAACTAAGCAATTAAGGTAAACCTGTTATATTTAAACGTGATATTTTAAATGGGTAAATCAAAAACTTTCCTGCAATTTTTACCTAAGACTGAAAAAAGATTTTACCATTAATTTTAATTAACAATTAAAATAAATTGCATACACAAAATACTTTTTTCAATGTGCAATAATTATAATAAAAACTATTTTATCAGGATCTGACTGGAAAAGCTGAAAAGTTTATTTTTAATTGAATAAAATTTCATTTAAAACAAAAAATTACAACATTTAACCAGGAGTAGTTAACTTTAATTAACTTTCATTGCATAGCTTACGCCAGAATTCAACAAAGACAGCGGCTCTCGGTGTGCCCAGCTGCAGGCAAAAACAAAGGCGCGAAGCGAATCAGCAGCTTTTTCACATTTTTACAAACAAAACAAGTGCATTTAATTTTAATTAAATCCTGCCAATTATAATCATCAAGTGCATTAAAATTAATCATGGAAGCGTTCTCATTAATGCACTTTCAGTTCTGTTGAAATTTTAATGTTTTGGAGTTTTTATCTGATCTTGGAAACAATAGAACCAGTGAAAGATAATTTAATTAACTTTAACTAGCAAAAATGTTAAAAGGATTTGCAGCGGAAGTGTCCTGGTCTGTTCGACGTGTCCTGCCAAAAATTCAAAACCGATATTTCATTCTACCTTTACCTGACGTGCAAAATCCCTGTTCCAAAAGACCGCCGGTACTTACCAAGTTTTTAATTAAGTTATTGTCAGTAAAATGCGCTAATTAGTATTTCTAATTATCTTTCAGACGTACTTTAGGGGATATGCAACTGCCAAAGCGAAGGCAACAGCTGATGTTGACGGTAAAATTCACAAACCAAACATTAACGTCGGCACAATCGGACACGTTGACCATGGGAAGACCACTTTAACCGCCGCCATTACAAAAGTCATGTCCTCCAAGAAACTCTCCAAGTTTGTCAGCTACGACGAAATCGACCGTGCACCTGAGGAAAAACGAAGAGGGATCACAATTAACATCGCTCATGTTAACTATGAAAGTGAAAAACGAACTTATGCCCACACAGACTGCCCCGGTCACGCAGATTTTATAAAAAACATGATTTCCGGAACTTCCCAAATGGACGGAGCAATTCTAGTCGTTGCCGCAACCGACGGTCAAATGCCCCAGACGGTGGAACACCTCCTCCTTGCAAAACAAGTCGGGGTCAGCCATATCATCGTGTTTGTGAATAAATGCGACATAGTTGAAAAAGACGTTACTGAATTAGTAGAAATGGAAATTCGGGAGCTTTTGGAAGACTTTGGATTTAACGGTTCAGAAGCCCCTGTGGTATTCGGTTCTGCTTTAAAGGCTTTGAACGGGGACAAAGGAGAGTTTGGCGAGCCGTGTATTGACCGTCTTATCGAAGCTTTGGAAAGTTACATCCCAGTCCCCACCCGCGACATCCAATCCCCCTTTATGATGCCAATTGATAACGCATTTACAGTACCGGGTAGAGGCACCGTCGTAGTTGGAACGCTGAAGCGAGGGACAATTAAGAAAAACCAGTCCGCTGAGTTAGTTGGCTTCGGTTCCAAGTTGAAAACTGTTATTACAGACATCCACGCGTTTAAAAAGTCAATCCCCATGGCGCAAGCTGGTGACCATATTGGAGCTCTCATGCGCGGGATTAAACTAGGCGTTGTCTCCCGTGGAATGCTTCTTTGCGCTGAGAACAGCGTCACTCTTGGAAATCGATACGAGGCAAAAATCTACTTCCTTACAAAATCTGAAGGCGGCCGTTCCAAACCTGTCACTTCCAAGTATACTCAACAACTATTTAGTCAAACGTGGAATATCGAAACAAGACTAGACTTGCCTTCTACAATGTCTATGCTGATGCCTGGAGATCATGCTACGGTTCAGTTAACTCTGCTTAAGGATATGGTGATGACGATGGGACAGCAGTTTACAATTAGGGAGAATGGCGTCACGGTAGCCACTGGGGTTGTTACAAAACCGTTAGAGTCTATTCGCGTTGAAAAATCTTTAGGAAAATTAGAAATTAAAGTGTAAA
>JAANSO010002839.1:0-12625 GCA_036507315.1 Lepidocyrtus fimetarius | reverse complement strand
AAAAAATTCTTGTTCAATTTAATAAAAATAAATACCAGATAAGTTTTGGCATACTTCGGAAAGTTTACGTTACAACATTTATAACTTCCTCTTCAGATTTCCCTCCACCCACCCGGTGAGCAGAAAAAGAATGGGAAAGGGTCTTAATGAAATTATACGCCTATTACAGCGATTATAACATTACGATTTAATAGGAAGGAGTCCTTTTTTAAGATTGATGCAGTCCTTCGCTCCCTTTTCAACTCCCTTCAGAATCCAAACCTTCACAGATTTCACAGGTAACAAAAGGTAAAGAACTATGTAATCGTAAAACTCTACCACGCACTACACGCACTGTGAGGGTTAAAATTTATTTCATCCGCATGTGGTTCTCTTTTTTACTTTTTGAACTTTTCTCACCAATTTTTTTACAAAAATGTATAAAAATGTTTTAAATTTTATTTAATATATCTCAGAGTGCCCCAGTGTTTAAACTTAAAAAATAAAAGAGAAATTTCGAGCTCGCCTTCTTCCTCTCCTCTCACATTACATCACACTGTTTATCGAACAAGCTTTCTCGCCTCATGAAAAATGCAATGCTCTTGCTGACTTACATACTTTAATCTTCTTTTTTATAAAGAATTGACGAGCCTTTTGCTTGAGCCACCTTTTTTCTCGGAGGATTGGCAGAGTTCTTTACCATGATCACCTTCATCATCTTTATTATACAAGAATTATTTATTGAGGTAGTGTTGGTGGCGAGCTTGTCAGGCTCGTTGTTGTCGGTGTGGGTTTTAATAGTAAAGTGAGATGGTTCACAGGTAAAAAAATGTGTGAGCATAAATACATTGTTTGGGGAAAATAACTATGACTGCAGCTCATGCTATAACAATCTGTTATTTAAGCAAGACCGGTATTTTTAATATAAGCTCTAAAGCCGTATTATTATTGCATGATGACATACTATCAGTGTCCAACGATGAAGGTTACTGTGGCTCTGCAAGAAAAAGTGTAAATCAAGGATGGGTTCGAATGTTTCGAGTTAAAATTTCTACTTTGTTTGTACATGTAGCTTTTTAAAGGTCAGCGTATACAAAAAAAGTGATAATGATGTATGAGTCCATTCATAAAAGCGACTGCTGAGAGTAAAAATGTCCCTGTAAGAAGAAAATATTGTAAAGGATAAGCCTGTGATGTAATACACGATCTTCACGTTGAATAAATAACACAAAGTTTACTTTGCTCGTACATCATCACACAATTGAACGAAGAAGAGGTCAGCAAAATGCGTTTTTTGTGTACAAAGCAAGGAATTTTTGTAAGTTTACAAAAGTAGTCAAATAAAACATGAAATATGTTTTAAAATGTTTGCTCCTGGAGTTGCCGTACTTAAGTCAATCGTAGGGATTAAACATTTAATATTTTCTAACTTGTAAAAACTAATGCGGAACAGAGATCTAATTTATCAGCAGTTACGTTACTAAATACTGCTTTTGAACGGCAGGAATGTTAGCCAATTAACAGAAGATAATTTAATATTTAATTAAATTTAATTGCTTATTAACGAAAATAATCACCAGCTTGTTTATTTGCTGACTGGAGGAATGTTAAACTGGACAAGTCAACTTATTCAGGTTGCAAATTTACACCTGACAAATGAAAAGAAGTTTAATTTGCTTCAGAATGGCTCCGTGATCTAATTTTCTATATGAAATCCCAATTTATGAAATTCATTTAATAAGTTATGATGGCGGCAGTTATTTTTTAAACTACATTTCTTTCATTTTTCTTAAATAAATCAGATAAGAATGACAGTTTGGCTCGCCTTTTTTACTTGAGAAACCCTGAAGAATGTGAAGTGGCACTCTTTTAATTACTTTCTGTAACAGCTCACGAGGAAGATGAGATGCTTGATGTTTTGTTGCAGTTGTTGCTGATGGGATAATAACTGTCAAGCAAAAACCATCTTTCAGGTCAGACTTTTAAAAACTTTAGTTTTTTGCCCCCGTCATAATCATTAAGATTATGTTAATTGCAGTTTTTAAATAGCCACACAGACACAGCTGATAATAAAAATAAACAAGATTTGAAAGTTAATTGAGTTCATTCAACTTACAAAACATTTAAAGAATCGTTTTTGTCACTAAAAACCTTTTCCAATCATTTTTTAAAACATAATTGGAAGAATTTAAGTTTGCTTTTCTTTAGAAATAGCAAAACATTTCAAATGATTTGCACTAATTAAAGAAATCTTAAAGTTAATTACTGCGAGACGAATAATTAGTAGAAATAATTATCCATATTTATCGAGTATATTTTTTCATCTAAAACAACCAAAGCTACCTACCTTAATAAAGAGCTTACATATTTAACAGAAAAATATAGGGTGCTTAGCTGTATCATAGGGCTAAGTAGCCAATCTAAACAATTTATTGTAGCAAACCTTGAAAATAATATTTTAAAAATATATTTTACACAAAAATTAAAACAATAATCATAAAATATGCTGAAACCCTTTAATTATCAAGTTCAACATTTTTAAAAATCCGTATAAAAATACTCTTTCATTATTGCACGACAATCCTTTAAAACAGGGTGAATGAAGTAATTTTAAAAATCAACTTGTTTATTATCACATCAACTTGTGAGGTCCGTTCAATCTAGTTTTCTACATACATGCTTGTAGGCATAATTCAATGACTCATTCAATCAACATCGTTATAAAAATCTAAATTTATAACACAGCTCAAACAAAAACAAGTAAATAGAGAGGTGATGTCATGGATGAATGCAAGGATGGATCTAGAATTGAACTTACTTTAAAAATTCTTTGTTCAGATTTGTGACAATATCTCTTGATATTAAACTTATCCTTGTGAAATTTAATAAAATTTGTGCATAGAATATTGTTTTTTGTGATTTAGTATGATTTACATTTGTATTGTTACTTTTATTGTAAAAACAAAAATTTTCTGAAAACTTCCCATTTCTCTAATAATTAACAAAGAAGCGTTAATTTAATTATTAATTTGCGTGACTTTTTGAAAATCTGCTCAAAAAGGAAGTTGCCAGCTTGGCTGAATGCACGGATGATTTTATTAGGGAAATTTTCACAATCTAAATTTCATATCGAGTCGTAAAAATCCCTGCAAATTGTCCTTTTCCAGAACTGGAAAGCTTGGTAGAGGAAACGGAAGGCAGTTTTGTAGAATTAGATTAGAACAAGAAATATAAGCAAGCAGATTTTTTGGAGGCTTTTGGAGAAACGGAGGCTGTTGTGTTTGCTGCCGAAAAGCCACCACAGCAGCCACATTCCCTCCACCGCATTTTGTTTACAAAGTGTGTGGAGCTCCCTTGTTGTGGAAAAAATCATTTTTCCAGCTTGGATAGAACCTCGTATCATTTCCGGTTCACTGCTCATTTTAAATATGCGGAGGAAAAGAGGAGGGAAAGATCTGCCGAAAAGCCACCACGGCAGCCACATTCCCTCCACCACATTTTGTTTACAAAGTGTGTGGAGCTCCCTTGTTGTGGAAAAAATCATTTTTCCAGCTTGGATAGAACCTCGTATCATTTCCGGTTCACTGCTCATTTTAAATATGCGGATGAAAAGAGGAGGGAAAGAGATCAACTTTTTACATTAAAACTCATCCTTCCCCGAGTTTGAGAATTTCTCGCAGGATGTTCCTTTTCTTGCTGCTGGAATGAGCCGTTTTAAACAAAAAAAGTTACGTAATAGCTTAGCTTTCAGGTTTTAAACTATATTTGAGCTATTTGCGCCCAGAAGTATGGAATTTCAAAGTAACAAACGTGAAGCAAACGTACAAAACGGAAACTGTCAACGAGGTGGAAAAATTGCTTTTTCTCTATTTCATGACTCTATAAATGATTCTAGGTTCGCTTTTGTCATAATGTTAACTTTTAACAATCTAGTACTTCAGATCTGTATAATATCGTGTGTAAAAGCATAAACTTAATTTATTTACAGGACGCAACCTTGCAATTTGCAATCAGTCTGGATTGTTGTCTAATTTGATTATTTTTCGTATGAAACCTGCTTCCTCAAAAACATAGAGGATTTTGAGTGATGAACGTATTCAAACCTTACTGATTAGTCGACAAAAATAATTATTTAGATGAAGTATATCTTTTTTATTTCAAACCAGACCCGATCCATATCTTTTACCTTCAACTTACAAATCGAAATAAAAATAATTTTACGTAATTTTAATGCCGCATTACACCATTCTATAATGATAAAGTTTTAAAACAGGCTTGAGGGAGGGAATAATAATGAAAGTGGAACACTCAAAACTTTTTTTTGCTTAATTCGGTATTCATCATGATTATTGCTTTATAAAAAACTTCTCTTCATTCTTGCCAAATTTTATTTAGAGGCAGGTAGCGTGTAGTGAGTTGGCTACAGGAAGTTAACTTTTTTTTGTTCTAGAGAACTAGAGTTCGTATTTGAATTCAGTGTGTTACTGTTACGTAATAGGAAAGTTAAAATGAAGATAAAATAGGGCTAATTTATTCAAGTAATTAGTCAGCTAGTTCATCCGTGGAGCACTGTCTATATTGAACTTTCAAATGGTTTTTACTTAAAAACCTTTCTCTAAAATTCAGCTCCATTATTCTCATCTTTGTTGGAATAGATACAGAATTTTGTTTTATGTTTAAATCGTCGCTTTCATGTTACGTAACAGGTAAGAAAAGAAGATGCAATAGCAAAAGTGAATAAATTTCAACATGTGTTACTGAATAAACTTGGTTTCCCTGAGTAAGTTACTCATGAAAGTTTATTCAGTTTCCTGTTCAATCCTTTGAAGTTGCGCTCTTCCCAGACATTACTCTCGTGGTCTTTTTGTCTGCAAAATGTCAGTTGTTGCTTCTTTCAATGTTCAACCTCTACATGAAAATTAGCATTCATTTTTGTATTGATTAGCATTGATTTTATAATGAAGAACGTAAATGAATAAAGTCAACGAATGTGCGTGTTCCTTTTGGAGTTCAAAGCTATTTTAAGCAAGACTAAACCTAATCATATTGGCAAATATGAGAAATTATGAACATACTTTAAGACTAATTGCTTTTACCATGTGGATTTCATGTCTGACAGTAATTATGTAACTGTACTGTTAAATTTATTCTTTTGGCTTGTAGGAAACGCCAACAAATCTTCATTTTGTACTAATTACCTTGATACTCCATTCAAGTTTCGTCGTTTTCTTCAGACAATTGCAAAATTAGTATTTCATTTTATTTTATTGATTCAATATGTATTTCTAATGATGTACAAGTAAACCAATTTTAATGTTGTTTCTATGAACAATTAATTCTTATGTTGCCCTGAACACGTGTCAATTAATTCAAATATTTAAATTTAAATTTTTTATGCAAATACCGATGCCAATATGAATTCAAAAGTAAGCTAGCAGATTATTTTGTAACAGGTATGTAACTAAAAACTACGTAGTTGTAGATTTAAAATTACCCAAATCGGATTAAAACATAGCTCTCGCCCAACAACAAGAAAAGATGACCTCCCTCGGGTTAAAAACAGCAGCGGAGAAATACATAGAGTTTCCCGATACATCCCCAACTCCAACCAAACAAGTCCTCTCCCCCGATCAGAGACAAGGTACGGACGACGACCCCAACTATGGAGACGTTCTCAAGTTGGACTTAACAGAGGTGGACACAATCCTCCAACTTCATCACAAAATCGGCCCCCATTCAGAATCAAAGCGCAAATGGCAGGTCCCAACTTGTTTACAAAATCCCTGTTATAAATGCACCCAGCTCATCCAACACGGCTACCTCCGAGGAAAACGGAGATCGTTGAAGAAGCAGCATATCACGCAATTCTTTGCAAAGCAGATGAAAAACAAGAGGATTGAAAAGGACAAGAATGCTTATATAATGGACGGCTGTTCGGATTTAACCGTTACCTACAGAGAACTGGATGAGATATCAAACGCCATAGCGCATATTTTACTAAACACGACTTTTTCAAAACCAGTGAAGAATCACAACCCCGAAGGGCATCCGGTTATTGCCGTGTGTCTCCCCGTGTGCTATGAATATGTGATTTTAATCCAAGCCATTTTAAAACTTGGCGCTGCCATCCTCCCGTTAAATACCGAGTATCCTGTGGAGCGAATCACGGAAATGATTAAGTTAACCAGTACAGAGAACTGGATGAGATATCAAACGCCATAGCGCATATTTTACTAAACACGACTTTTTCAAAACCAGTGAAGAATCACAACCCCGAAGGGCATCCGGTTATTGCCGTGTGTCTCCCAGTGTGCTATGAATATGTGATTTTAATCCAAGCCATTTTAAAACTTGGCGCTGCCATCCTCCCGTTAAATACCGAGTATCCTGTGGAGCGAATCACGGAAATGATCAAGTTAACCAGACCAATGCTAATCCTTTGCTCAATGGAGAATGAAAACGTCCTGCAGAAAGTCAAGGAAGCCTCCACTCACGTGGATTTCGACCTGGCTAAAGTTGAAGACCTCTGGGATGATCTCTACAACACTGGAGGGTACAAACAGAATAAAAAACCTTTGAAAAACCTCCTCGAAAGCCAAGACCCGGAGCTGCAGTATCCCCCGTTAAAACGAAGGATTGTAGCAATTTACGTAATCCCTTCAGACACTCAGGATCTCCAGATGGTGGCCTATGACTCCAGAGTTTTCCTAAATCGGCTGAAATGGGAGGATCATGTGTTTGTCTACGTGAAGAATGAATACTGCCTACTTCCGCCCAGCTTTGACACGATTGATGCCCTCGGAGACGTGATTGTACAGCTATGCATGGGAGCTACACTGGTGGGGTTGAGGTCTCCAGTAGAGTACAGGATCCCTGACATGCTTTTCCTCTATTGTGAAAAATACAAACTGAAACGACTCTTTCTGTGGCCTACTTTACTCAAAGCTTGTATGATTTCCATGAGATTATTTGAAGACTTCATACCGATGGTGGCAACAGTCAAGTACTGGATGTGCGTGGGTGGGGGTTGTATCCGAACCGAATTGGCGCAAATGTAAGCCGGCACACACTTCCTCTTTCAAAATATTAAGTAATTTTAATAATTCTTTAATTTTCTCAGGTTTTTCGAACTGCCGCTCCACCCCCTTGCCCAACTAGTGCACATGTACCACTTCGAAGACACCGCTGGAGCCCTAGCCTTCCAAATCTACGAGAACATGGGGAGCTTAACAAATCAAAGTTACTATTCTCGGTTGCCTGTCGGCTACCCCGTACCAAACACGAGTATTTACATCCTCGACGATAAAATGCGACCAGTAAATGACGGGGAAAGTGGGGCGATCTACGTAAGCTCTATTCAATCACCGAGAGTTTCCAGCTTGGCAAATCCCCCGAATTCTTACTACATCCATCCCAATCCCTTTTCAAAGAGTAAAGGTAATTCATCAAAATAGTTTTTTGCTTTTCCCTATCTAAATTCAATCTCTTTTGATAGATCGACAACTCCTGATAAAAACTTTGGACTATGGAAAGATAATGACGAGGACTAACGGGACTAGAGTTCTTGTGCATGAAGTTAGCCGAGATAAACACTACTTTGTAGATAACCAGATTGTTTGGCTGCTTCATCTTGATATGTACTTGGGCCGGTTGACTAATCTCGTGAAGCAATTCCACACTCTTTGCTACCGACCTAATGAGGACGACCAGACACTGNGGTTGACTAATCTCGTGAAGCAATTCCACACTCTTTGCTACCGACCTAATGAGGACGACCAGACACTGCTGGCTTTTTGTGTTTTGCAACCTAAAATCACAGCGGATGAAGTTGAATCCCAGCTGAAGCAGTGTTTACCCTTTGTGATGGTACCGGAAATAGTGCCGGTGACGGAGATCCCTTTGGTTCCAGACGCAGAGCATAAAATTGATGAAAATACATTGCTCAAGATGTACATCACAAAGAGAATCAAAAGTAAGTCGAACTTTACCCCAACTCTTAAACTATTTTAACTAAGTTCTCTTTAAAATAGGACAGCAATTCGATAAGTGGCAAACTCTTGGAATATCCGATCCAGTGATCCTCCGGGCAGCAAAGATTTTAGCTTATGTAATCTACTCTATTCTTGGAGTGCCAATTAGCGAGATCGTTGGGAAGTATTGGTCCCAACCGTATATAAATTTGAAGCAGGCTACGCCCACAAAAGCTGTTTTTATCGTGAAGGAGCTCCACGCAAATAGATACCCGCTTTGTAAGTTTTAAGTGGTTTTAATTAAGTTTAAAAATGTGCAAATTTACACAAATATCAGATGCCCTGTCTATTATCTCTTTATATTATTATATTTGAATTGCAGATACTGACGAATTCTTCTTCACGGACAACCTCAAGCTCATCCCCAACCTAATGATCGAAGCTCGAAAGACACGAGGCTATTGTAACAGAAACTGCCCCCCGGAAGAAGTGTTTTTTATTAAAAACCGTTACAGACTAGAAATTATGGTGAATCACAACCGCTACATTGTTTGTGGCTTGCTGGCCCGCAGTTTTACGCAAAGGGACCAGCTTGACTATTTCGCTGAGGTTGAGGATTTAGCACTCAGGAAATATTTTGACTCTATTTGGCCGCTTTTTGTCGAGAAGAAGCTCAGGTAATAACGAAGCAGGAAATTCCATAAAATACTTTGTACTAAATTGAAAATTTTTCCACAGTATTTTAATCCGGAGGAAAAAAGACGGAAATAAGCTGGTGGGAGCTGTCCTCAACATGAATTGGTTTGATGAGATAAAACTAATCAAGTCCCAGGTGCCCACGGATATAGGTTACAAGCTGGAGCTTATTCAATTCTTGGAAAGTAGCTTAAAGTGAGTAATCCTTAGTAAAATCCTTGTAAAAACTGTTTTAATTTCCTTTTTTGACTTTTTTCAGCGATTCTCACTTTCCCCAAGATAAAACCCATGTTTTGCAAATCTGCTATATCGGGATGGATGCTAAAATACTGACACAGTTTGAGATTCACGGGCTCACGGATAAAATCATCCGGAGTATGTTGATCATTGGGAAAGTTAAAGGATTTGAGGCTTTGGTTATAATCACGTATGATTATTTTACAACGGTATGTACGACAACACAATTTCTCATATCTATATTAAATACGAAATAATTATCTTAAATTATGCAACATCGGCGTTATTTTTAGGACATTTGCGTAAACAACTATTTCTTCAACATTGCAAAGCAAGTTCAAGTAAACCAATTCATTGCCTCGGATGGGACAAGGCCATACGAGTTGGCGCCGGATACCATGGTAAGCACCATTTAAACTTTAACATAATTATTTCAATTAACTTTCTTTTTAATTAACTAGTACGCCACACTCTGCTGGAAGTCCCTCAACAAAGTCAGTAAAGCAGATACAAACAGACGAGTAGGGACGTTGCGAGCTGCCATGCATGTAGCCGCTATGGGGAGAAAGACGGAAGAGTCGGATGTAAAACTTAAACCGAGTGCTGGTGCGTCCCTGTCTGTAAAGAGTTAACAGCGACTTTCCTGTTAAAAATAATAAAGCCATCATCTGGGACATTTTTCTACCTTACTACCTCATTAAATTCGTTTTTATTAACTTTTTACCTAATTTGCATGGGTTTTTTAATACTGGTTGTATAATTGGCCTTTTTTAACACAACAATACTTTTAGCAGATAATCTACCCTACGCATCTATAAACAATGACTGGCAACGAAGTCAAAAAATAACGTAACGGACGCATAAACCCAACCTTTCTCATGTTCCTACACAATTTTTTAATCTGGCTCATACACCGCATGATTATCATCTTTTTTCGACATTCTCATCGCGTAGTATTCAAATCACCGAAAAAAATCTAAAAAAACACAATAATAACAACTCCAAAGCTTTTTTGCAAGTACCGGGTAAATAAAAGATAAAATTTGCATAGTACGTCAAAGAAAGCATATTATTATCAACAATGATGTTTTTGATTATGCTGATAGGATCGTTATTGTAAAAACGACAGCTTTATCCACAAAAACTTGGAGACGTAATGGGCACATAACATTTTTAAAATGACTTTGCTATCCCATTTTTCTGTTCCCCAAATGGTTTTTTCAGTTTATAAAGCTCTAATCAACTTTGACATCCACTATTTCCATTGCACAGCTCATCGTAATCATAAAAATTGTCTCAATTGCTTTAGTGCATCATAATCATCAGCTTTTGTTCAATGACGAGGATGATAACACATAATGATCTTATGTTTTTTGACAATGGCCTATAATTTTTATCCCCTTTTGTAGTTTTCTTTGTTTAGGGTTTATGATTACGTAAACAAAGAAACCCTGCAACTGTCATGTAAGCTTATCACCACCGCATAAAGCCATTTTTTGTTGGAATGGCAAAAACGTGCAAAAAACGAAACAAGGATAAACTGTTACCGGCCCATTTCAACCGGAGGAGTTTTCCTACCATACGAATTTTCTACCCGGACTTATGATACCATAGGAATTATTCCACTGTGCAGTATTAATACTGTAGGGTGTTTTCCACAACTAAAAATAAAATGAGCTTGTATTAAAGAATTCTGCAATATTCGTCGAAAGACATCATAAACAACTTAATTGAATTTAATCAAAGATTAAGATGAATCAATGATGAAATTTTGAACACAGGATTAGCAAAATTATTAAACATTGGGTTAAAACCGAATCTTCAAATTTTCAAACAATTAAAATTACTATCTCGAAATTAGCCAAATTGCAAGCCAAACAAGCAAAATGCAGATTTTAAGCCAGTATCTAACCAGGTTGGATGGGTTTTATTAAAATGTTTTAAGTATGTAGAGTTAGAAATAAAGACTACTGTAGAAAACACCTTGGGATACCAAAAATCAAAGTAGAACAATACTACACGATGGAAAAGCTCTTAAGGTACTAAACGCCCACACCCGGTTGAAAAACTCCTCGGGTTGCAAATGCCCTAGACTCGGATAAAAACTCCGATGAAAAGAAAGATGACGAGTGAGCTCATCCCCAGAATTACTATTATTGTTCCTTGAACAAAAAAGTTGTTTTAGTATTCAAATAAGTATTGCAAAACTCCTAATGGACCACTCATTTTTCACATGAAGTTTAGAAAATTGCCTAAAAATTACGATACAAATCTAAAAGCACATGTAATACAAAGGTTACATAATAACGTTAGCTCCCACCGCTTCTTTTTTAACCCTATTTAAAAACTCGTCGGTTGTTTAAAACTCAATAAAAAGAATAATGTGATTTGAGCTTGTGTAAAAATTATAAACATTAAGAACCAGATCAGGTAATTCTCCACTGGATTTACTCATTTATCTTCAAAAAATCAACTGGATTCTCTGGATTGTTCTCCACCTTCTCCATCCCCGTCATCTTTACATGAAATGATCGTGAGTGTTTTGAAAGAGCAGCGGGAGCCGATAAAAAATGGTTTTACTTTTTCCATTTTAAATGCAAAAAGGCAAGTGGAACAAAATGAAGAGGCTCTCACCTCTGGAGAGAGCACTGAAATCATCTACCTTCCAAGCAACATGCATGTAATTTTTTAGAATTGCGTGTTGGAATCTACAAAAACCTGGCGCTCTACTTATTTAACAATAGAACATTGGTAAAAATCAGTAAAAGCGCGTATTTGAGAGAGTCCTCTAGAAAAAAGTGACTAATTGCATGCCAGTCAGCTTGTCGCCATCGTCATCAGCCTCTTCCACTCACGTTCATTTTACGCTCTTGCATGTACCTCTAAAAATCGTAGAATAAAAACTGGTTTTGGGAATAAAATGTGATCAAAAAGCTATGGAAACATCGCTATCATCTTCGGTTTTTAACATTGGAATACATTGTTTTCCCAGAGAGAATCATACTGCCTTTGCTTTTTATGTCGGGGTGTCGTGATTTATGACGTGTTTTCCACTTTTATTTACTTCTCTCTCTTTCCCCGATAGAAAATACGAAAAAGACACAGTTAATATATTGCTTTGGTTTCTGTTGAAGATGAATTGGATGGAAGAGTGGGATTGGGAGCACCTTTTCCGTGAGTGGATTAGACAAAGCTATGAAATCGGTGCTATATATAGCATCCTCATCTTCTCGTTGTACACGTAAAATCACATGCAAAAAATATTCTTTTTGAATGGAGAAAGTTTAAAAATTAAATAGGGGCAATATGAGATAAATTTAATTCTTTTTTAATAAATTAATTTCGATTTTAATCTGTGTGTAGCAATGGTCGCCTAAATCGAGACGACGTTACATTTACTTTCTATACGGATTAATTTCGTTTATTTTTAGATACCACATCTACTAGTTCGTGTAGAGTAAATATATCCAATGCATTGTTACTATTTTATTATACTCGCCCAGCTTTCAATAAATTCTATTTATTTATTTCCCATCAATATTAATTAAATTGTTTATTCTCCTAAACACAAGGAATTTTTAATTGGGCCGCTTTCCCCCGAATTAAATTAGTATTTCTTCTACTTTCCCCTCGTTACACTAATTGCTTAATTTCAATTTGTTATTACTAGCTGAACGCAGTGAAGCTAGTATAGGTTTGGCTTTGATGGTCTGTCTGTCCGTCCGTCTGTCTGTCCGCGCTCT
>JAANSO010002838.1:0-12626 GCA_036507315.1 Lepidocyrtus fimetarius | reverse complement strand
AGGCTCTTGATAAAAACGTTTTAAGTACAACATAAGTCTTGCAAATCGTTTCATCGAGTTTTCTTTGTTGTGCAAAGAGCTCGTCCTAAGTAGAAGGGCCTGTATGGGGCGAACGGTGAGGAGAAATGCAATTCCAATTAAGTTTGCCAGAAAGACTGCAAAGAAATGTTTCCTGACAAACCTTCGACCTTCCTCCAAAAGGTCAAGGTCAACCCAATCACACTCTGGTGTTTTTTTCGCGCTGCAATTTTCAACGTTTTCTCCATATTCTTTCGTAGCTTTTTTAGCAACGGAAATCCCGTTTTCTAATGCACTGTCTGAGATTATAGTTGCTTGCATGAAGGGAGCTTCGTCGACTAAACTGTTAAATTTTTTTGTCCAATCCATCATATTCCTATCTGTGGGCATGTTGGTGCATCTGCTTGTTGAATCGCTACCCGAGCAAGAACAGTTATCATCCTCAATAGTTGCAGTTGTTGCACTTTCATTTGTGTCCACTTCTTCCAATATATCTCTAATGCTGGCGGTTGATTGACTTGAGCAAGATTCTCTGTGTCTATCCGACTGATAACTGTCTGGTTTGCCAACAGTACAACTAATGTCAGGCTCCATTTTTATAGGATTTATTTTGGCAATGAATCCTTTGTTGTATTATTTTAATGTAAATTTTATAGTATCCCCTTCACCATTCTTGGTGAATTGTCTGGATATATATTGCATAGCTTTTAACCGATATAACGAAATTTTTAGAGTTTTTAACGTATTTTTACGTTTTGATTATGTGTTTGATTAAGAATCAAAGAAACTGAAAATCTGAAAATCACCAGTTGATCTTATTTATCAGAATAAAAATTAATAACAGCAACAGATTAGCATTCGCTGTGTCAAATTCAGTTAGAAAACTTTGGAATTAAGAAATCCATATAGATAATCCATGTTTGACCAGTTTTACGTACAAACCAACACTAAACAAGTAAATTTGCAGGTACAATCTCATATATGTGATGGCTGCGTTGTTGTGGTGGTACGTGGCGTGGTAATGGCGATTGCCTCGAAAACTCTTTAGCAAGTCAAGGCAAAAGACGATCATTAAGTTTGCTGTTTTTTTGTTAGACAGTTTTATGACATTGCTTCTGCCATATCGCAGTGAAGGCGCATGCGAGCTCCTACAAGGTATAATCTTATAGGTACTGTGAGAATTTTGCAACTTCATTAAATTATTGAATTTTTCTCTAATAACCACAAACTTGTATAGCCATTCAGCTACTTTTTATACAAAGTTCATTTATTTTTGCATTTGAATTTTGCAACTTCATTAAATTATTGAATTTTTCTCTAATAACCACAAACTTGTATAGCCATTCGGCTACTTTTTATACAAAGTTCATTTATTTTTGCATTCACATTTATGTGTATAAAAGCTAGGCCAGTTTATTTAGTTACGCAAGGATGCAGACAATTCCCAATTCTCATATGAAATGAATGGTAAATAGAGGTTAAATCAAGTGTATTTGGCCTGCTTTAAATTACGTGCAAAAATCCCACAATACAGTTTTAAGGTGATCAATTCAAGAAAATTCCCAATTCTCATATGAAATGAATGGTAAATAGAGGTTAAATCAAGTGTATTTGGCCTGCTTTAAATTACGTGCAAAAATCCCACAATTCAGTTTTAAGGTGATCAATTCAAGAAAATTTTCGGCTACTTTTGCGTGATTATTAAAACTAAAACTGGAGCTCTTTTAGAAACATTTTTTCTTTTACGCAGCTTTGTTTGTACACATCTTCACAAATTCTTAATTTTCATGTAATTCATCTAATCGTAAGTCTACCGAAATATGATATCGTTAATTGTAACTAATTGATATAAATATTTCGTACTTGTAAATAAATGTTTGGTTTAAGATGCAATCTCTATCTGATACATGCACAATTATTTATTTAATTTAAGGATTCTGCCAAGAAAGCATCACCAAAGGTTGTAGATGATAGTTGAGGGACACGCTGCGCTGTATTTGCACGTAATCTTTAAGTCTCTAATTTGCCATATAGAAAACAATAAGAATCATTGTAACACAGCGTATCATTATAGGTGGTGGAATTTTTATTCCCATCATCCCCTACAACAGTACAATGATAAAGTAATTGTTGCCGGCCATAATAATCATTTGTGATAGCAAGACACTGATGCCTTTGGTATTACGTAAAACAATAATTTTTCTTTGATCTTTCTTACAAAATATCTTGACTAGCTAGTTATTTCAAGTAAGTTCCAACTAGTTTATCTAAACACAATCAACAAAATTTACCTTTGAGATTGTGATTGTTTATGCTAAATTATGCTGCAGTGACAAAAGTAGACTTTGATACGTGACATGACGTGCGTTGGGGTTGGGGTACGTGGTGTGTGAAGTGTACACATTTTACTTTATCCATATGCATTTTGCTTTCGCCCAATCCTATTTAAAAACGGAATGATACTACCTAACTTTACGTTATTGCATACTAATAATTACTAGAAGTCTTCGTATTAATTCTGTATAATTTTTCAAGCTTCAGAAAAATCTAGTCAAATGGTCAGATCTGGAGTGTTAAAGGAGAAAAGCCTTTAGACTGATCTAATAAAACAATACTGAAATTCTACTGTAAATTTTAAATGTCAAAGTCAATTCGATAGGCAGCCTTGCTTGTGCAGACGAGTTTCATGAATATTTCATGATATTGCCGAATGACGTCTTTTAATCCAATATTTGACTTTTCATCGATTATTCCCTTCGTTCGGACGGAGTATGAGTATGGATATAAGGTTGGCTGTAAACGAGTAGTTTTAACCTTAAGAGTGAACGTTCTATGAGTTCTACGTAACATGCATGCCTAAGCATTTTTATCGTATTAATGACAATTTTTCTGATTTCCAAACCTGCACCTATAATTACACTATAAATTGAAGTTAATTGCATTAATTATGTTCCATTTCCCACTAAATATGTGCTTAGTTTAGGTTCACATTCAAATTGTAGACTAATATTTTTACAATTTTGCTTATCAAAGTTTTAGTAAAAATGCAAATAACTCAATTTAATCAAATAGACAAACAACTGATTACAGCTTAAGCACGAATGAATTTAAGGCCATGTAATTTATACTCCAGGAGAAAAGTTAGTTTTAAAATAAAATTATGATATAAATGATACAGAGGAAAACTCAACTTGGGAATTAAGATATAAATTTTTATGCGATTGTATATATAATGATCTAATTTCAACTGCTCTTCGTATGAAAAATAGAATTTTGTTTGCTATGAAATGATATTCCATCATTTGAAGGAAACATTTGAACCATAACTAATGTAGGGAATTGCCTTTCATTGTTACAGCTATAGATTGGTGGTAGTATATCAATTTAACCAAAAGAATAGCTTTTGATGTTGTAATTCAATAGAATTAGATCATTGATTCGGGTGTTAATTGATAAATGCCAACCAAGTGATCGTATGGAAGCATAAACTGGATATAATGCGTTATCCAGTTCCGGGGGAAAATGTATGTAGTACATCTGAATTTTATTTCTTTAGTTTTTCGCAANGTATGTAGTACATCTGAATTTTATTTCTTTAGTTTTTCGCAATTAGTAATAGTAATTAAAATGCTTACTAATAAAAATTGAATGATTTCCAAATTCTAAAAATCCAAATAATGAATTAATTAAATGTACATACATTACGTTCAGTTTAAAATTCTATTATTTAAACGATTTATCATTAATGATATACAAGCAAAATGTGCATTATTTTTTGGGTTTGCAATGAAAAAATATTGAAATGTCATCTTTCATTTTGACGAATAGTACAAGTTTAAAGTGTTTTCCATTGAGATAATTTCTTCATTCGCATGCAAGTTTGCTGTCGAAACTGGTCAAAGCAATTGCAAATGCTTGCATTGGGCAAAAAGGATATTGGAAATCCATGCTGAACGTATTTTCGGATGCACGACCAAACTGAAACAATACGCTTTCCTCTGAAAGTAGAAAGCAAAAAACATTAGCTGATGTGAAGAAATATTAACCATTCTTTGAGAAATTATTATTATTTTAAAAGTACCGTTGTTCTCGCCAACAATCTGAAAATTCTTTACGGATGCTTTGGTCACTCTTCCATTGAAATTCAGTATGTAAGCATGCGTATCTCTGTTCCAAATGGGATCCTTGTTCTTTAAACACCACACTTGAGAATTTTCCATGTTTTGTTGTTCTTCAGGTTTGAAAAATAAATAAAACTTTATTAGCAATAATTACATTTTATTCATTCATTAAATTAATTTAATAAAAGTGGCATTTTACGAAGTAAGGATTCCTCTGCAATTCTGGGACACACAACTTCTCTTTCCAATAAATTCTTCATCTTCGGAATCACAACTTTAATTTTCCTGGGTCCTTTGAATCCCAAGACATTTGGATCCTATATTGAACAATATTTTTAGAAAACTTTTTCATATCGCTTTTCGTAGATTATTAGTATTAGTTAAACTTTTAGAATACTATAAAAATATGTACATACGTAAAGCACTGTGGCAAGCTCTTCACGAAATCGTTCAGTCTTTGGTAGGGCCATCAGAGCTCCTCGGTCCAGTGGGATATGGGAACAAATTGATCGTCCACTGAATAGTGTGAATTCAGTTCCAACAAAATTAGAAGTGATTTTTCCAACACAATATTCACTCTGCAAACAAAGTTCTGCAGGATCTGTGCTTAGAATGTATCCAGTACCACCAAAGATGGTGTGCTTTTTAGCCACCATTATTAAACACTGACGGAAAATAAAAATATGCAGGTCAAATACAATCCCTTTGTAAAACTGATTTGTATAGCTGTTGAATGTTGTTACCTTTCGGTCACCAGGAGTTTCCCTTTCAAGATGCAGGTAATAAATAGGATGAAACCGCCCGGCAACTCCTTTCTTTACTCTTGTGATCCGCATTTTTACATTAAAGCCTGGAGGGACAGGGAGAAGCACAAAATCTTCTAATCGGTTATGGAGACCACCAAGCATGAGTTTATGAGTATGAACAATGCCTTGTTCTGATGATCTTTCAAATATCTAGTGAATAGTATGCGTCAACGTGATTATAATTTACTACCAAACAAACATATATCTAATGTAAGATGTGTGATATCTATCATGTGCAATTATATGTGTCTCACTCTGTAGAATAATTTTATCAATTGACGAGTCTTATTCTTTCCAGAATTATCATTGATGTCGACCGAAGTACTATACCAATCATCATCATCTTGGATCCCAAAGATTTTCTTCAGAGTGTTCAATTTTTCCCCTTCATCTGTAGCGAGGGTCCCATCTCCTAGGATTTCACTGGACGCGGTCTCTGGTCTAAGCAATTCAGCTTCATCAAATGCTATGGTTCTAGCAGTGGACGGGGCACTGTAATCCCGGTCGCTACCACCAACGTCAGAGTCTTGATCTTGCTCATGTAGATGTCCTAATCCCTCAGACGAAGTAGAATTCAGAATTCCCAAGAATTTTGTTGGTTCAGATTTAATAGACTTAGTTATTCGCCTTCTCCTGCGTGTTTTTGATAGTTTTGATTTATTCATGCCATTAGGATGAACACGGGTCTCATTTTCAGAAGAAAGTTGTTGCTCTTTTGACCCCTGATTACTACGATGAGTTTCTGGAACATGGAAAACTTCATTTGATGCTAGTGACCGGATTGTGATACCTATTGGGAATTCAAAACAAGTACATATTCATTCTAAATATGTAGTACAAGGATATGCAAATCATCGAGAAATAAGTTTTCCTTAAAGATTTTGTTTAATACCACTCAATGAACTGACACTCGCACGGTCAAAAAGTGCGTCAGGACCATCACCTGACCCATAGACATGATCTGGTTGATTACGAGCGATTTTCAATTTTTGAAAGCTATCAGAAACTTCAATGGTATCTCCTTGTTCGTCTGTTGTTGTTATAACCTGCCCCGGCTGTTCTTCCTCAATGGTCAAAAGCCGAGATTTTGCAGACACTGGACGCTCATTAATCCCTTTGAATCCTAAAATTTTTAATCCATAATTTTCATTGATATCCTTATGTTCCGCGGTTTTGGGCTTGTGAGTTTGAAGCTTTTCTCCAGAATTTGACAATTTTGCCCGACGCTGATCTTCGGATTCTTCTTTGGCCCCAGCATTAACTTTAAGAATTGTTGACGGAGTTACTGGTCGGCATCTTATGGATTCGTAGAGAGACTCTTCTTGTTCCCCAACATTGCCTGAGGAGTCTCCCATTATTATTAAGCGAATGGAAAACGAATCGAAAATAAGTTAATTAAAGATCTGCGCAAATAAACCTTTTCTTAAAAAATAGAAGGAACCGACCGTTTGGATGACACCACCGTGCTAGTTGGAAACAGGACACCTATTTTAACTTTATTAAAATAAAACCTACGTATGTTGACATGTTGACGCTGGAATATTTCATGATCCATGGTAACTTTACTATGATTGTCTTTGATTGTGTCATATCGCCCGCCCATTGTTTAAATTGCTTTAAGATTGTAATGTTTTCTTTAATTTTCTTTCAAAAAATGCACAATGTATTTTATCTTTGTAGATACATGAATGCTAGATTAGATTTTTAACAACTAGACCAGTTTAATGTTTAACACTGTTTCGGAGTCTATTCTAATTTCGAAATATTTACATGTACAACTAGTGACTAGTCTATAAGTTTTAACATAGATATTTGCTTATAATCTATAGCTTTAGCATGATATTATTCAATTTTGAGTATAACCTCTGTGACTAGTTACATTATTAATGAAAGAATAGGTCTACAAATATCGACAAATTACTATTAATGTTTATCATGAACGTAGACTTGAATGCATACACAATAGATTGAATATTTTTATTGAGAAAATGGCATAATACATTTGTCATTTGTCCTTAACTTATTCGCTATGACTTGAACATGTCTGAGAGTAATCGTTCGATTGGAATGTCCCCAACAGTTTGTTTAAAAAACAATTCTTCTAAAACTTTCCCACTAATTCGTCTGATTAGAGGTAGAAGAAGAAGGAGCTTTCCAAACCGAATTTTGTTGGGTGGAGTACGACCAATGCAATATTCTTGCAGCATGACGTGGGTCTGATCTTGCAGAACTTCAACTTGTAAATGTTCTCGTACTGATGGAATTTCTACATAAAAATGTAAACAATTTTTAATGAATTTAAGTTGGATGGATATATTCTATTTAAATGTCACACACGACTTTAAATACATATAGAACCTGGTTTAAATAGAACAAGTGCTTTCAAGCATGCTAATTCGGTATGATCTGGTCTAATATTTTGAATCCTTTCCAGGGTTTCTCTCAGGATTTTTGCGTCTGTATGTAACGTGGAATGCCTAATCCGAGGTACAACTGAACCTGTCACAAGCATTCCTAAAAAATTAGATCCAAATTACTTTTAAATTCATTTAAATAAATTACTTTCACTTGGGTTGGGCCTGATTTTGTAATTCATTACCTTCATCGATGCTCAAACCCCATTGAGCTCCACTCAAAATAAATAGTTCCGGCCAAGCTTCTTCTAATAATTGTGACTGGTCTTCAAAAGGAAGCTGCACATAAAAAGAAACATTGCAAACTTTGGTTCCATTTTAGTGATTGTAGAAACAAATGATTAAATACTAATTTACATTTAGAAAAGAAGGAACGCTCCTTGCCCATTTAACACTCAAAAATAAAAGTTTTGCTGCTGATTCGTAAATACTTTCATTGACAAGTGTTTGAACTTGTAAGGTTTCCAAAAATTTGTAATGGTTATTGTGCGGCTCGTGCTCTCCTCCTGATGAGCTAACCTCATCTTCACTCCCGATTGGTGGTGGCTGGGTTAAGGAAGAGGCTCCTCCACGCCCTAGTACTGAACCGTTTGACCTTGAAGTATGCACCACAATCTCTTTGTCTTTAGGGCTATTACTGCTATTAGATATCGTTGAAGATGATGAGTGTTTTGGAGTAATCAAGATGGAACTAAAAGACGAAGGGTGTAGTGAGGCTGATTCATTGAAAGTTGGAGAAAATATTGTTCCTCCTGTACCAATTGACGATCCAGGGCTTGTACCAAGAATGGATCGGGATGAAGGGAGCATTCCAAGTGGGAACCCACTTGTGATGTTAGACGATCCACTGAAGAATGGTGGATAAAAGGTTGGTTTAATTGGAAAATAATAGGGAGAGAATCCACCACCACCTCCAGTGGAACTGAATTGGGATAAATATTTTGGTTTTGAAACTGTGGCTCGGGGTGCCCTTTCATGCTGTACTGCTGCAAAAATTGGAATATTGATTTGATAAATGACTTATATTTTGGAATTATTTTAAGTATGCCTTTTTTTACAGTGAAAGTTGTTTCAAAAGGAAATTGTCATTGTAAATGCGCAATATTGAGTCTCATTTTGCCCCAAAAAGTACAAAGTAAAAAAATGTTTTCTTGCTTGATTATCGCTTTTACGGGCATGACTTCCTAGGCTCATTTTTAAAATTAAAAATCAGAGCAATTAGATGCGTTGCAAATATTAAAAAAACATCAAAATAACAGCAAAACTAACTAGGATATTCGCAATGCAAAATATAGAAATAATGGACTTTAAAATTCTTTGACCAAACAGTTTTATTTACTATGAAAAATAGTTAGCGAATTCTTCATGTTTTTGATATTGGTTAAACGTGATTATTTTCGCATTAATGAAAACCGAGTCGTCAAAATTAAATTATGCAGTTTCTGCCTTATTTTGTCATTATCATGGTCTCAAAGGGTATAAAGTTTTGCTCATTCATTTCATATTCTCGTAAGCAGCTTTTTTCTTTTTGAAAATATAGTTTGCATTTTTGGTTGATGTGAGAATGAGTGCAGCTGACGGTGACAAGAGCTGTATTAACACTTTTACTTTTTCGGGGTTGTCCTTACTAATGGCATGATAAACACGGAACATGACTTTCGAGTGGGCTTACAAAAGTCCCCTATTCTTCACCGATCCTATTCCTCTACTCTTTCCACTACTGCTGACACTGTTGCGGTCGATCGTAGTTTACACACCGACACACCCCGCATATCTCTTACGTTTACACTATTCACAACCCAAAAAGTTATGATATAAAGAGCCACTTCTTTATCTATTATGTACATTGTACGCTGCTATTGTATCATATTTCCAGCAATATATCTCAAATTGAACAAAGACACTTGTTCCTTTTCAGATGATTTTGTTGTCATTATCAAAACCTCGTTGTGGCTCTTCCACAGAAGTGTCGCCATACGCCTTTTCCTTTTTATTTTCACATTTTTCTCAACTTCGTTATAATGCGATTTAATGATGATGATGATGATGGCAAAAGTATGGGGTAACTGTAACTTTATGCAAGGTTTGGATAACTTATTCCCTTTCTGAGAGCGGAAAAACGGAAACTAAAGTAAACAATTTCTGGTCTTCCTGACACTTTGGCCTGTCTCAGATCTCAAGGATTCTTTGTAGATCTTTTCAAAAGTTCAGGATAAAGAGAGAAAAGCAAAAGTGTAAAGAACTGCCGTTTTACTTGACTAAAACTAATGTGCATGGTATTCTTGAATTGCGATTTGATAAATTTCTCTTTTGCATTAATTTCACTAGGTATAGTCATCGCGTTTCTTATTAACGGTATTGGCGTGAATTACAATATCTATTATATTTTCTTACTATGTGATGATTGATGACTCGATAAATTATGTCATCCTTTTCAGAAGAAGAAGCTTACTAGTAAGCAAAATCATTTCTAATATTTATGGAACTGTATTTAAAATATTTCCTTCAGATATGAGTTTTTCACATGTCAAGTATTTCATAAAAATAAAGAGAGAAAGCAAAAGTGTAAAGAACTGCCGTTTTACTTGACTAAAACTAATGTGCATGGTATTCTTGAATTGCGATTTGATAAATTTCTCTTATGCATTAATTTCACTAGGTATAGTCATCGGGTTTCTTAGTATTGGCGTGAATTACAATATCTATTGTATTTTCTTACTATGTGATGATTGATGACTCGATAAATTATATCATCCTTTTTTGTAGAAGAAGCTTAAGCAAAATCATTTCTAATATTTATGGAACTGTATTTAAAATATTTCCTTCAGATATGAGCTTTTCACATGTCAAGTATTTCATAAAAATTACTGAAAAATTAACGATGATGAAATAATGGGCGTGGAGTTACCTTTCTTAAGCCTGACTTTAAGAATTATACTTTGAGATGAGGGGAGAAAAATATTAAATAAGCGTAGCATTCAAGCTTTCACCAAGTCCTATATTTTACTAGCTATATACATCAAAAGGCTGATAAAATTGCTGTTTCTTTTGTCGCTTTTCTTATGCAATATTTTTTCTTTTACATTTTGTATTACCACAAATATTTGAGCTATGACAGGCTGTTGTGTACATTATATTTGCCCTCTCCTACACAACTAACATAAAGCCAAGAAAAATCAACATTTTATCCTCACTCTATAAAAAGAGCATCAGAAATCATGCTCAAGCAGTCATCAAAAATTTATCCGTAAAAACTTCTGACAATCCAAAAGGCCATCATTAGTCACGCAATAATAACACGACCAGCTGGAAATGTTCTCATTGTTCCACCTTTTGACATAAATGAATACTCTCCTATGGTGGTGGCTTTTCAAAGAAACAGTGACAGAGTCGCGAGAAGGTCCTTGGATTTAGTTGCTGTAAGCCAAAAGGGCTTGAACCTTTCGCACATATTTCATATAGAAATATGCTTATTCTGAATTTGGCTTTCTATCGTGTAAAAAGAGGCAATAATAATTATAATTAGGAACAGGCAAACCGATTTTCATATACCTACATATAGTTGAAGAGCCCAAAGAGTTGCATAATATATTGATGTTGTTATCATAAAACAAGAGAAAAGCCAAAGTTTGCATTATAAATACACTCCCTTCCTTGTCAGTTTAAACACGGAAAGAGAAAAGCTCCTCAAATTACTGTGAGCAAAACAGCAGGTTTCGGTTTAAGTCCCTCTCTTTCTGCCAGCCAGTCATTCATGATGACATAATTGATATAAAGTCAACTTTCACTGTTTAAGACTAATAAATTATACGGAAAATATCTCACATTATAAAGGTATATTCCTTAAAACTCCGAAATTCAAATACAAAGAAAATTATGAATTAATACTTTATACGAAGGTCCCATCTGGTATTTGTTGAGAGACTAATAAATTATACGGAAAATATCTCACATTATAAAGGTATATTCCTTAAAACTCCGAAATTCAAATACAAAGAAAATTATGAATTAATACTTTATACGAAGGTCCCAACTGGTATAAAAATGCCATTCTAACATCATTTTTCATCCTTATTTTTACATAAATTCTACAGCCTCTTCTCTTTGATAAACTTTGAGTGTTCGATTTTTATTAAATCATTAACGTTGTAAACACTTAAGCTTTGAATTGGTCTGAGTAAACAATAGCAATTCCCAGTATAAAGTAAAATTGTTGCACGAGCAGACAACCACAAGGCTCATCACAACCAGCCCACTTAATGTCTTATCCAATATCCCCTTCAAAACTGGCTCTATGCAAATAGTGAATGACATGCTCCATTTGCTACAATTCTTAAATTAAATACAAATATATCCTAATTTTTAATGATTTCTACCCTGATTGCTTGCCATGATTTCCCCTTAACCAAGCCAAAATTTAATATTTAAGGGAATGAGCTTACCTTCTCGCTTCATGTTGACCTCCAAGCATTTTCGAAACCGACAGGCTTGACATTGATTTCTCCTTGTTACATCAACAACGCACGTATTGTTCTCTTTGCAAACATAGTCCAGATTTCTACGCATTTTAATTTATTACCAAGAAGAATTATTAGAGGTAACCTTGTACAAAAACATCATTTATCATTCAAAGTAATTGCAATTTTTAAAAAATTACTCACCTTCTAATGGATCTTTTAAAAAATCCTCTGCAACCATCGCAAGACGACACCCCATAGTGCTTTCCACTGGCTTTGTCACCGCAAACTCTACATAAAAGTTCAGGTTTGGCCTCTTTTTCCATTTTTCCTCTGGAACACAAAAAAACAATTCGTTTGTAAACAAAGCAATTAGCAATTATAACTTAGATAATGGATAACTTTAGCTTCATTATAAGCACAAAGGTCTCTGATTTATTTAAATAACTCCTTAACACTACATAACACTAGCAAATCTATTGTAATTTACTTCTTGTTGAAGCGCACTACTTCAAGTTAAAAAAAGTTTAAATCTTTAAAAGGGATGATTGGGAAAATGAGATTTTATTGAAATCTAGAATATTTTTATGCATTAAAAATAACAATTTAAACCCCATTCAAAACATGCATATCATTTAATTCCAGTACGTAATTTATTATTGCTTGCTCATTATTGGATTGGAATACTTTTAAAACGGGGAAAAATTCTTTAATGAAAAGGAAATTGAAGCTTGGGGAAACTGCAACTTTCTTCGTCTTCTTCTGTAAATTTCATCTACTGGTTTTTTGCACCCATATCCCATTTTTATG
>JAANSO010002837.1:0-12626 GCA_036507315.1 Lepidocyrtus fimetarius | reverse complement strand
CAATTGATCACCGAAATCAGTAATTATTTTGATTGTAAAAAATGATATACGACATACGAAACGAGTCATTTGATGTATTTGTTTTGCCATGGGATGAGTGCAAAATCAAAATTTTCTGCAAACAAAAACAGTCTAAAAACTGCAATATTAAAATACTTGATCTTGAAATTCAGTTTTAGCCATTACACGTAAGACGTAAAAGTATTGAAAACATACGATTAGTTAAAATAAAACACAGCGTAGTACCTATTTATAATTAAACATGAAATATATTTTTGTAAAACGTTAGGTTAAGTACCTTTTGATGATGTGCTATTAAACAAACGCAATACAGAAACAGTGTACGTAAAATAAAATAAATAGATACGATATACAATCAATTACCAATTTATTTTTACAAAATCCTACTCATAATATAAACAAGCTAAGTTGTAGTACAAATGGTTTGGTTTTTTCTGCTAATTTACTTTCACTTTAACTGCTTTGGTGGAAAACCAATGTTAGCAAGCAGGAGGACTAGGAGTTGACCAGAGATGGATTTACTTTCTTCGAGTTGGTGGTACGAAGTCATCGTGCTCATCAAACACTGGAGGAATCATTTCTGGAAGAGTTTTCATAATTTCCTTATCCTCAGCAAATGCAGTTTCAGCTGGGAACTTCCAATGATCTCGGACGCGAGGCAGTTTATCCTTCAAGTTGGTGGCCCAATGATGAATGCGGCAACGAACTGTGACTTTTTCTTCGTTATTTATCTGTAGAGAAAGAAACATTAGATTAACGTAACATAAAAGGAATACTTATTATAAATTATAAATAGATCATTGCTGCATTTACCGTAACAGTAATATAAAACTCTTTGCCTTCCAAGGCCATGTCAGGTCCGCAGATTACATTGTCAGGCATCGTAATGGCAGATTCTTCAACAGCTACTCCTGCTTTCCTGAACGCACTTCTGACATGCCAAGGCTCCAACGTCCAAGGATTCTCTTTATTCATACTGATGTTTAATACAAACTTTGAGAGGAGGTTCAAAGTCTACATCAGTTAAATAAAACAAAAGTTAATTAATCACATAGATTTTGGAATAATCAAGAAGATACATATATTCAATTCATAAAGCACATACTGTTCCAACGTATTTTGAGCTATATGTTTTCGTAACGGTATCATAATGTCCATAACGAATAAGATTTGCAGTACTTGGATAAGCTGCTTTTTGAGTCATAATTAATAACCTTGCTTGCTGTTCTTTAAGATTAACAACTTCACCAGGTTGTCCAATGTCTACAAAATTAATACATAATTAGATCTTATCCATTTTATGATTTTATTACATAATAGCTAGAAACAATGAATGAATACCTTCAACATATTTTCTTAGCACTATTGGTATAACAAGTTGAGGTCTTGGAGTGTTATCCTGGATTGTCTCGTAAATGTAATGTTTGTGACGAAGTGAAGATTTCTTCTCTGGCTTAGCCAAGGGGGCTCTGTGACGCCTCTCAACAATGTGGGTCGACTATAATTTAAACAAAACTGCAAAATTCTCTTCCAAAAAGTTAATATTCGCATCTTTCTTACCCGAATTTGTTGAAAATTTGTCATCGAATTTAACAAACTTGGAATCCTCCTCCACGGACCCGTCAACGCCATAACTGAGGCACCGGAAGTGAATTTTGTAATCCTAGCCGGTTCCAAAAAATTATTGCTCTTTCCACCTCTAATGTTAAAGGCCACTTCTTGAATTTAAAACTAATTAATGACCTTAATTAAATTTCCAAACCGGAAATAAACAGGTTTAATTGTTACGTAACAAAAAAGAGCATTGGATTGTTATGGTCTGTGTGGAAGCATCTGATTTTGTTAAAAGCACGTTTTGTGTATGCTTGTGCATAGTACAATGTGCACTTTGTGGTGTTGTTGATGGTTTGGTTGGTGGTGGTGGTGGTGGTGAGGAAAAGGAGGGAGCAGAGTTGAAAAAAATTTTCAACAGACGAAAAGTGAAAAGTGTTCTTTTCTTTCTTGTGCCAGTTCGTGTAGTTTTTGAGTGACCGTTGAAAAGAGCTCTCCGGCCAATTCATTTTTTTAACAGGTAAATTTTAATTAGTTAAATTTACAGTTAATTATTTTTAAGTTTATTTATTTTTTTCGAAATGGTGTTGGGCTTGTTGGTAGTTAAATTTTACTTTACAAAACTTTATTTTTCTACTACAGAAAGCCATTTCTGAAGACTAAAAGGGAGAAGATAACCTCTGGCTGAAAATTTGAGAGTTCTACGGACAAAAGGCAGTAAAGTAAGTTTAATTTATTTTACTATTTATAATTAATTTCTTGTACTATTCGCATATTTTTCAAAGCTAGATCAAAAACTACGAAAAGTTTTTTTCCACAATGCAAAGTAGAGTTGTAAACGGTTCATTAAAATCTGCGGTGCCTTGGAGCAGGTGTTGTATTAGTATTGAAGCGACCTTTCCTTGTTTTAGCCTCAAATAGTATCTGTGACTGTCTTTTCACAAAGTTTCGTGTAACAGCTTCTTCTTCTTCACTTGATTCCTGACCTTTGGTNGTGTTGTATTAGTATTGAAGCGACCTTTCCTTGTTTTAGCCTCAAATAGTATCTGTGACTGTCTTTTCACAAAGTTTCGTGTAACAGCTTCTTCTTCTTCACTTGATTCCTGACCTTTGGTGGGAAAGGGGGTAGTGGTTTGTTTCATTAATGGCTTCTCAGCGTCATCTCGAACCTCCTCTTCCGGAAGTTGGAGCTGAACTTGAAATCCTGTTCCATCTGATAATGGGGATGTGGCACTGACAATGTCAGCTACGCCGTCCAATATACTGAGCTTGTCTAATGCCGGAATGGCGGTGCTGCTGGTGTTATCCAAAATTGATAAATCCGCAATCGAGGGTCTTCTTGAACTGATTCCAATTGGATTCTCTGATTGGCCACCACCCACCGAGTATGGAACATCTCCAGTTGATCCAAATCGATTTGTAGGTGAAAATCTTCCCCCACCTCCTAATAGCATTCTCTCTTCTTCGGTTATGACATCTTCATTTGTTCGCTTTAATGTTGGAGAAAGTAATGGGTTCCATGTAGTTACAACAACAGCCTGTTCCTGCACGATGGGCTCCGTCTTTTGTAAAATGTGCCTTAAAATAGCTACAATTGTATTTCCAAGTAGGGAATCACTTGTTGATCCAGGTTGGTTGTATCTGAGGTCATTGTTTTGACAAATTTCTAATAATTTTGATAGCATTTGCTCCATCATTACAGTGTGCTCATTGATAATATTATCTAGCCGGTCTCGTTCTGTTGTTGTTGATGTGATTTCTCCATCGATTTCATCTGCTTTCTCGTTTAGTTCTTCCCTTGTTAAACCCCCACTGAATTGTAGTTGTCCAAGTTTGTCAGCCAAGAACCGCTGGCGAAGCTTTGCTTTGCGAACCGCAGATTTCATGACCTGCTCATCTTTCACCAGTTCCTTGGCGTGTCTCCTTTGTTTTTCGAAACGCTCAATTAACTGTTTAGGGTCAGACTCCCCAGTTAATTCTTGCAGTTCATTGTAGACCGCTTCAATGCTAGTCAAAGATTTTGCACCGCCGTCTTGTTCTAAACTGGTTGTCATTTGTGGAAATAATCCGTCCGTAATGGAAGAATCCCGATGTATTATGTGGAACTTTGGATATGTAAGTTTGGAACCGATGGATTCCATTTTTTCTCGAATGATTTTTAATTTCATTCGTGCCTCATACAACTCCTGTTCCCGTTTTGAAAATTCTTGAATAGTTTCCTCCTCTGCTTGTAGTAAATGATATTTTGCCTCCTTCCTTGCCTTGTGTGCATCTTGGAGAACGGTTTGAATTCGAAAAATTTCTCCTTCCTGCTTTTTAAGCATTTTTTCAAGGTCAGTTAATTTAATATTTTGGGTGAAATTTTCGTCTTTTAAAACACTTAGCATGTGTTTATAGCGTGTTCGAACATTTTCGGCTTCTGTTGTCTTCATCTGCATTGCAGCAGTAGAAGTTTCTGTTGTTTTCAGCTCTTCTATCCTATGGGAGAAATTGAGCGGTTATGAATTTTTGATCTGCAAATAATATCGTTGCACCAGCCGAATTAATTTAATTACCTGGGATCATGATGGCCAGTCTTTTTCACCAAACGTTTTCGCAGAGCTCCCTCTTGTTGACTTAGGTCTGCGATTTCTTTCGTGTAGTGAGCACGCTTAAAGTCAGAGACATTTAGTTTATTCCGTAATGATCCAATTTTGTATTCCAAAATGTCAATAATCTCTCTAATGTCCTTCCCCCTAAATTCGTATGGCCTTCTTTTCCCCTCCCACCATTTCCGAAATCTTTTTGAAATAATTACCTTTGACATCGACAATGCTCTTTCTCTTGGCTTTCAACTCCTTGTTCTTCTCCTTAATATCTTTCAGAATCGCTTCGTTCTTCTTTATAATGGCTTCATTTGATTCATAATTTGCTTTCCTCTCCCCCTCCACCAAGTGAATACGTTTTTTCAAATATGTGATTTCTGTGTAGAGAGCACGATGACCTTCACTAACAAAAAAGTTCTCGAGGGTTGAGGTTGAAGAGGATTGAATTTTTTTGGGCATGTTGGCAATTGCGTTTACGAAATGAATGAATAATTAATTAAGAAGGGGGGAAACAAAAGAAGTGAGGAGTGTTTGTGAAAGAAGTTGTAAGTTGAATGACTGTTCAAAGGGAACTAAAAATGGAGCAAATATTCCAAACTCATTTAATATTAAAACTCGATTAGGGTAATTGGTCGAGAAAGCAATATTTGTAAAAATTGCTTTGAAAGAATGAAAATTAAAATAGCTGGCTTAAAATGATTTGTGTTAAATCAATAAAAACGTTTTGCAGTTTCACTAATATTCACTATATACATACGTGTGTGTGGAATTTGCTTGTTTGGTCGATGGAATCGATCAATCTGTAATATTCAAATGCAGATGATCTAGTTCTATTGATACTCGTTTCTTTCTCCAAAAACAAGCTTTTTGTTGTAACTTGAACTTACGTTAATTTAAGAATTTTGATTTTTTTTTCATTTTAGAGCTTTAAAGATGCCTGTTAAACGGACGGCGGACACGCCTCCTCGTGCTAGGAAAAGGCCCCGAGTACCAAAGTGTAATGACGGGAATGAAGAAGAGGGGAATGCTCGCGCCGAACCAGCTGAAGAAGAAGAAGATGATTTACAAGATGAAGTAATTGAAGAGGAAGGAGGATACTATGTTGAAGATATCTACATTCCCCCAAAACTATCCCTGACTGAACGTCCCCTTAGGGGAGAGCGACTAATTATAGAGAAAATTGAATGTGAAAACTTTAAAAGTTATGGAGGCGTCAAAACTATGGGACCGTTTCACAAGTCTTTTTCTGCAATCATCGGACCAAACGGCAACGGAAAAAGTAACATCATTGATGCAATGTTGTTCGTGTTTGGGTACCGGGCAAAGAAGATTCGTTGCAAAAAAGTTTCAGTGTTAATTCACAAATCCGATTTACTTCCGAACGTGGGTAGTTGTGCTGTGACGGTCCATTTTCTGAAAATTCAGGATGATCAAGATGACGATGAGAACGAGTTAAAGATTGTTCCAAACTCAAGAATTACGGTTTGCAGAAGGGCATATACAAATAATTCCTCTGCCTACTGGCTTAACAACAAACGTGTCCAGTTCACTGATGTGGCAAAATTTTTAAAGGAGAATGGTAAGCTTTATTCTTGACTTGACTATCATTAAGATTCGAGCATTAAATCAAGGGATTTCGCGAACAATTTATTTGCAAGTAATTTATTAATACTTATTTTAAATCAATTTAAAAAATAGGAATCGACATTGTTCACAACCGGTTCCTTATCCTTCAAGGTGAAGTAGAACAAATTGCCCAAATGCCTCCAAAAGCAACAAATACTCACGAAACTGGATTTTTGGAATTCATTGATGAGGTGATTGGTACAAAAAGATACGAAAAGGCATTATTCCTTTTGAAAGAACGGATTGGATTACTTGAAGTGCAGCGGGAGGAAAAAACGCAGCGAGTCCAACTAGCAGAACAGCATAAAGATGGATTGAGGGAACCCATGGAAAAGGCCAAAGTTTATCTCAACAACAAGAATGTTATGACCCGTACAAACCATACTTTAAATCAGGTGAAAGCTTTCAAATACCGTCAGCGAGTAGCTGAAAAGGCAGAAAAGCTCAAGGAGTTGGAAACAACACGAGAAGGGATTGTCACTCGCTTACTGGAAATCAAGCAGTATAATGATGAAAAGCGCAAAGAGTATATTGAAGCAGAGAAAGCTTTTAAGGCTGCTGAAGCAAAGTTTCAAGCGAAGAAGAAAGCGCTAGATGAAGCGGATGGAAAATTCACTCAACTAAATCGCGAAATGAAGGCGTCAAATGATGAACGAAAGCAGAAGATGAAAGACTTGGAAAACACTTCATCAGAACTGGAAAAGCTAGAAGGTCTACCGGAAAGGCACAACGTTGAGATAGGCAAGCTAGAAAAACGGAAGAAAGATTTGGACGAGGAGATAAGAAAAGAAGAAGAATCGACAAAGGGTGCCGTAGAGCGGCTCAATGAGCAAGTGGATGCATGTGTGACCGAAAAAACAAATGTGGACGCAGAGTTCCGTAAGTGGAAGTCCCTTATGAATGAAAAAGAAGCAGCTCGTAATACTCTTCAGAAGGAATTGGATCGAGGAAAATCAAATGAAGAAGCCGAAAAGGAAAAGCTACAAAAATTGGAAGAAGAGCTAAAAAAGTTGGAGGAATCATCCAGACGGAAATCAGAAACTGGTTTAACAGTTCAACCAAACGCAATTCCTAAGTTGGAAGCTGAAGCTCAGAAAAAGCGGGAAAAAGCTAACGAGCTTGCAAACCAAGAGTATGAAAAGCGAGCAATTTATCAAAATCTTCGGGCTCAGTTCAATAACGCAAAAGATTCTTTGGATGGTGGCCAAATGAGTGATCGGGTGGACAAAGCTTTGTTTGCAGAAAAAGCTAAAGGTTTATTTCCTGGTTTATATGGAAGATTCAAGGATCTCGCAACAATTGATGAAAAATACAACATTGCTGCAACCGTTGCAACTAACATGACGAAATTTTGGATAGTCGATAATGATGCGACTGGGGCGGAATGTATCCAGTACTTAAAAGATCACGGACTCCCAGCCCAAACATTTGTTTGTATTAACAAAATGGGCAGTTTGAAGGACCGCTGCCGCCAACAATTTCGCACTCCAAAAGATTCATTGAGAATCTTTGACCTTCTGAAAATTAGTAAGCCCGAGTTGGCCCCAGTATTTTACAAAGGTTTTTTTGATACGCTGGTAAGTTTACCCGCGTTTATTGTTGTTATCTAACAACATAATGCATAATATTCACAATTATACTTATTTTATTTGTATTATTTTATTAGGTAGCGGAAGATCTCGATATAGCTACACGAGTTGCTTATGGAGGGTCGACCAGACATCGAGTTGTTTCATGTCAGGGTGATATAGTTGAAACTACTGGTGAGTTTTTGTATAACTACAAAGGGCCGGAAGCTAATTAATGAATATTCTTTAATTATTGTTTATTTACTCGTTCATTCCATATTATTATTAATCCCGTGTTTAGGGTCACTTGTTGGAGGCGGAACGAGACCTCCAAAGGGAGACTTTAACACAGAGATGGCAAAGCGTCTGAATAAGCCCACAATGTCCAAAAAACAAATCGATGATCTTCAAGCAAAGTGTGATGCAGCTGAGATGGAACTAACCAATGTAAGTGATCGGAGAAAGGCTTTGGAAGAAGAGGCAAACAACCTCGAGAAAGAGATTCAGGAAATAAAAGTAAAAGTTTCAACTTATCATTCGGACTTGGAAGCAGCGAAAAAGATGATCCCATTAAAAATAAAGCAAGTGAAAGATCAGGAACAAAAGGTGAAGGATTCTGCTATTCCAAAAAATATCTTCCAAGAAAAAATGAAACGGATTCAATCGATCGATTCAGAAATTGAGAAAGCCAGAGAACCTTTTGAAAATGCACAGGAAAATGCCAATAGACTAGCAGAAAAGCTGAAGAGTTTGCAACAGAATAAAAGAAAAGAAATTTTGAAAAAATTAACAACAATGACGGACCAGAGAAAGCGTGTTATTGAGGAGATTAATAAATTAAACGTGGAGTTAAGAAATTGTGAAAGGAACAAAAAGAAACTAGAAGCAAAACTTGAAAAGTTGACAGAAGATAAAAAGTCCCTAGAAGCCAAAATGCTCGAAATGAACAAAGAACGACAAGAGCTGCAAAGCTTGGCAGAGGAAATTAACAAGGAGCAAGCTCCATTGGAGGAAGATCGTAATCAGAAAGAACAAATTTACACCGAACTAAAGAATAAAGCAAGTGAGTTTGATCAAGAAGAAAAGCAGCTCAACAAACAGAAAGTTACGATTGAAAACAGCTTTCAAACCCTTTCGGATGAAGTTCGTTCGCTAGAGAAGCAAGAAAAGATTCTTATAGCTTCGCTGGAAAAGTTTAAACTGGAGGATATTCCAGAAGTTGAAGTTGACCCGTTTGAACTGCTTTCCGAAGAGGACCTAAACAGGGCAAATGAAAAGGATCTAGAAGCTAGGTTGCATAAATATCAACAGAAACTACAGCGCGCAGAACCGAATTTAAACATACTCCCAGAATACGCCAATGCTGTAAGTGTACAACAATTAATTTGATATAAAGTACTGCTTGTTTTTACTTTTTTGCTTGACTATACGTATGGTTTAATCATTTTTTAATTCTTGATTTGTTCTGTCTTTACTTTATTTAGTGCCAGATTCTACTACAAAGGTATGCCGAACTGGAAGAGGTCAACACCAGAAGGGATAAAGTTAATACTGGCTACCTAGAATTGGAAGCACGCCGAATGAAGGAGTTTATGGAGGGGTATGCTTCTATCTCAGCAAAAGTGAAGGAACTGTTTAGGATGATATCTATGGGAGGCGACGCAGAACTTGACCTTCTTGACTCTACCGACCCCTTCTCGTGCGGGATTGATTTCAGGTATGTGGTGATACAATTAATATTATGAAAGTTTCGTACTCTTAGTTTATTATAATATGATCATAACCAAATTATTCAATTATTTGAATTTCCCTTCATTACCCATGATTTAAATAAATTTTAGTGTACGTCCCTCGAGGAAAAACCTGGAAAAAAATTATTAATCTTTCTGGTGGAGAAAAGACATTATCATCTCTCGCCTTAGTATTTTCTCTTCACCATTTTAAGCCTAGTCCTTTTTATGTGATGGACGAAATTGACGCTGCTTTGGATTTCCAGAATGTCTCAATTATTGCAAATTACATAAAGGTAATTAAACATTTTAAAATAATAGATTGGAAAATTTTATAGTTTATAATATACCTAATAATATTTTTGCATTATTTTTTACTTAATTGCACAGGATCGTACGAAATTTACACAGTTCATTATCATATCCCTTCGATCTAACATGTTTGAGCTTGCGGATAGCCTCCTAGGAGTATACAAAGTGGATAACATGTCCTACTCGATTAGAATAGGGGTGTCTAAAGTCGTCAACTCACTACGAGGAATCTATGAGCAAAACGGAAGACCATTTCTTTTGGGTCATGATGATCAAATCACTGCTTCGTCATCCAGAAGAATCCAAACTGCAACAACTCAAAGCAGTCAGGCACAAACTCAAGCTACTATCGCTAGTACCGCACAGCCAAATGTTGCTGCTTCAGATAAACGACCCTCCTTTGATGTGTCCGCGATACAAGAACCAGGAGATGTTAGTGGAACAGAAACTGAGAGACTTTCTGGTGGCAGCAGACCACCCTCTTCTCATACTGACTATAACCCTGGGACAGGTGCAGCAGATACTGAGAGTGGTTCCTCGGGTGAAGCTAAAAACCCGGTTCGGCAAGAAGAAAAAAGGGAGGATTGTGAAAGTCCCGAGCTTTTTAATGATTCCTTCGAAGCAGGCAACGAGCCGCCTCCCAAGTTCTCGTCAACACCATTGGTAACGTCACCCCCAAAGCGACTCCGCACTAAAGCCAATTTGGTTTCAAGTTGGCGAAGAACCAGCTGAAGAGTCTACGGATGAGGACATGGATGATAGTGAGGCATCGGAATTTTTTGAATCTTTAAGTGGATCTCAAAAACAATTGGATGAAAAATAAGGAAAGATTTTAATTAAACAGCCTTAGAGTGCCTTCTTGATTTCCTTTAGTTTTTTGCTATGTGAAATTATTACATAAGTATTTATATACATTCTTATACAACATTTCAAGTTTTCAAGTTAGTTATTGAACCGTTTACAATCAAGAATAAAGAAGTGCGAATCGCGGTTTTTATTATTAACTGGTTACATTTATGCAAATATGAAATAAAGGAATACATCAGTTATATTATATTATACCTAATATAGATAATGTTGCGTATTATACAAGCTCACACACAGATTAGTAATTAGTCCAAAATGTAATCAGTAATTCAAAACATTGCTCTGTAATTTTTGTGTATTATAAAATCACATAATGTGGGACATTATATAATAAATACATAATAAATAACAAGTGCATTACTACCTGTATAATATAGAACGCTAAACAACATTTTTTGTAAACACCGATCTTTGTTAAATGGAAAATTGGCCAAATTTATTAAAATTATATACTAGAAAATCACCAAAGTATAAATTCTAAATCAAGGTCTTTTGGATGACGGAAGCAATTTTTTTCATAGTTTATCGATAAACGATATTGTTTGATCTTTAAATCTTTGAAATGATACCACTTTTATTTCAAAATCATTAGGGAAATGAAGTTATTTTTAAATCAAGAAAGTTATTCCGGCAGCATGTACCTTTTTTGCGTTATATCATCTTTGTTTGCACAGTTAAAACTTTCTGTTTCAAAATATGAATATTTATGAAATTATGCATAATGCATTGCCAAAAATTATCTTCACTTTCGTTCTTTTCTAAAACTTTCAAAGTCTGGCTAGTTAGAAACCAACCAGACACTTGTCAGGTCTAACGTCCTCAGCTCAATTATTTTTATATTTCTAAAATGAGAGGTTTAAATGTAATTTTTATGTTATGCCTTTCTTTGGTAAATTGTTTCCATTTGGAAACGTCCGTCAATCAAGCTCAGGCTGAGGTAGAAGATTCAGAAAATGTCATACACTCGGAAGTCCCTGATTCAACTCAGCTAAAACTTGACAGTTCCGTTCTTCCAGGTAATAATAGTTCAGAAGATGGAACAGTCAAAGGGAACCTTGAGTCAATCTTACCAAACCCGACAAAAATCACTCAACAGCTTACATCTACGATTCAAAGTGTAATCACAACTTTAAACTCAACTTTGGTTAAGCTAGCATCCAACTCAACTTCCGGAATTTCAAACATTATTGGAACGCTAAAGAATTTGACAAATTCTGTGTTCAACAAGGCTAGAGTAGAAGACTTTGAAGTTGATTTAAGAAACGCTTCGGATTCAAATTCTGCGCTAACTTACAATGAGTCGGTTACAAACTACACTAAATTAATTCAGCTTTTATCAAATGAAGTGGATGGAGTATTGCGAGACTTACAAAAGGTTGTTGAAGAGATAGAATCTACCGTGACGGAAGAGGTTACATCTGAAGCAAGGGCTTTAATGCAGGAGTCTGCAGAGGATGCCAGGCAAATTACTGAGATGATAACTAATCAAGCGCAAAGTTTCATGAAGGACATTGAGCGCATGTTTTCTTCATTATCGGGACCCATGAGAAGATTTTTTAATGATGTGAGAAGGAGGCAACCGCAGAGACCTGTGACGGGGCAATCTGAACATATCAGAACAGCACCTTCGACTCTGGAAGGAGCCTAACCATTAATTTATGCAGTTCTGTTAATTTATTATAATCACATAAAAATGAAATGAAATTATACTTTGAGGAAAATAATTAAAATCAGAATATTTTATTTAAATCTTGTTTTCACATTTAAAAAATACAGTAAATATTGAGGAGCGACAATACAAAATTTTTCAGTGATTTCATTGTTGAGAGACAATTGACCAATCATAGATTGAAGCAAACTACTTTAAACTACTTTTTGAATACAGATTTAATATAATTGGTCAACACTGCGGCATACCCAGGGACAGTATTGGTACCGGCAGCAGCCTCCGCCCCATTGTTAGCACCTGAGGTATTATTATCACCCTCATTTTCTCCATCCTGTTCCTCATCACCTTCCATGTCTTCTTGTGCGATGTCTTCCTTCTCCTCAACCACAGTCCACTGCTCCTCCTCCTCGTTCAAAATCTCTTGAATGTCCAACTTTGGAAGTTTCTTGAATTGCTTTGCATTGTAAATGTTCACAGCCACCCACAATCGTTCATCCCTCCGGGCACTCCAAGAGCTACTTTGATCTCTCCATTCATAGTCACCACCTTTTAGTTTTTCTTTGAGGAAGTAGAGCCCCATTTTCTTGACAAATTCTACGTTGCCTCCAATTTCACTGGATTCTGTTTCAGTCGTACTCATTACAAACTGCATGAGCTTTAGTTGAGGAAAATCAATCTTAACTACGATATCAGCAAT
>JAANSO010002836.1:0-12630 GCA_036507315.1 Lepidocyrtus fimetarius | reverse complement strand
AGAGGTTCTGGCAAATAAAGATTTCGTTAGGAATGCAACGGTCAAGTTTTTTGAAGATCCTTTCTCTGCATTTGGACCGGTAATGGAACCAAAGATTGGAGATGGAAGTGACACGTTTCTTTCAGAGAGTCCGTATGAGTTGCTGGTGGCAGGGAACATGTCAAATGTGCCGTTGCTGTGTGGAGTGACGAAGGAGGAAGGGATTTACATTTGGGCGGCATGTAGGTGGCTTAAAATTAATTAAATTTAAGGATTTGCTTAATTAATTAATTATTCTCAGGGTTGTTGATGATGGACGAAGAAAGAAACGTGAGGGACAGACAACTTCTTGAATCCAATTGGACGGGAATAGCCCCCGCGGCATTTTACTTTGATGAATTCTCACCTCCATCCCGTCACCAAGAAATTGCTGGAAAAATCGAAGAATTCTACTTTAACTCAACAGGATTCACTTTAAATTCCAATCTTACATTTCCCCAACTATCCCAACTTTACTCTGATCGGCTTTTTGTAGCTTCAGCTGTACGTTTTATGAATTTGTATTCAAAGCATGCCCCAGTCTATCCGTATTTATACACTTTCAATGAATTCGTTTCAATTGAGTTTGGATGGGAAGAGCTCCACGTAAATTACAGTTTGGATGCTACGCACACTGCAGAACTGGATATGCTAATGAGTCCTTTTTATAATATTACGAGGGTTCATCCAATTCACGATTCTACTTCGAAAAATATTACGAAACTTTGGACTTCTTTCTTTGAGGAGGGAGTTCCTTCAGCCACGTACGGTTCGGAAAGGAACTTTCCTGAGGTTAATTCCTCCAGTGGGTTGCAAAAGTGGTACAGGTTGGATATTGACACGGAGCTTGTTGATAACCTTTTTGATGAAAGGATTAAGTTCTGGGAGAGTTTAAATATTGAGGATGATGATTATTTTAATTGTTATTGTTGAAAAGTTGATTAATTAATGGAAAATAAATGTAATTTAATCATTCATGGAATCATTTGATTTTATTTCAATTAAAACCTCCATTCAATTCAATTGCATTTGGCTCGCGTTTGTCACAAGCTTGATAAGCCATTTCCGGTCTACGCCGAAGGCAAATATAAACTGGAATGGAGCTTATACAAGTCAATACTAAAATGCCAATAAAAATGTAATTTTTTCCCGCTTTTTCATCGTTTTCTCCACTGGAAACAGGAAGCTCCATTTGCACGATGTATTGTTCTGTAGAAGCCACGTTGGATTCACTAAATCTGTCGTTCAAACCCTCAGCTTGAATTTTAAAATAGAGAAGGGGAAAGTCTTCTGTTTTATTTTTAAACTTTAAAAGGGAAACTTGCCAAAGTTCATCGGGGATTTTGAACGTGACATTTTGCACACTTCCGGAAGGAAGTGGATCAAAGCTGCCATGGACAATCTCAACTTCTCCGTCATGCCAAAGTGTTTCGTTATCTTTCAGAGCAAAGGGTTTCACTGATAAGCGATAAGACAAGGCAGTGCCTTCATCTAGTTTTAGTCCTGGTGCAGTCCAAGATAACGTTACGAGTTGAGATTTTAAATCAACATCTGAAATTGTGAAGATTACTTTTAATAAACAAAACTTTAAATCTGGAGATTTACACTTACCGTCAACTTGAAGGTCACGGATTGGAAAGGGCAAAGGCTCAACGTAGTCATTTACAGGGCGAATTGATCCCGCTGTGATCTCCCTTTCAAACGGTTCACATTCTTCGAGTGAATTTAAATCTTCCATGGAAAGTTTCTTAAAAGTTTGAGTTTCCTCCCCAAAACTCCGTGTCCTAGTCCCTTTCACTCCTTTCGCCACAACACTAACTTCGTACCGCATTCCCCCAGGAAGTTTTTTCAAAGACGTTGTTAAATACCTTGAGTAAATCCCATCGTCTTTAATTAGATCTGCCCCTAAACCATCATCTCTTAAATGAATGACTTTCACGTCACTTTCATTCATCGGGGAGGTAATTAAAGCCTTGACTTCCGCTTTGATTATTACGTCATCTCCTTTTGCAAGTTCTGCAAAAATTTTGACATTTTGAATATTGTAATCTAAAGTGTGATTGCTGAGCTGAGCATTAATCAATATAGAAGAATCATCTGAAGAAGCTTTCGCAGTGACAAAAACAAGAACAGAATCTTCTGAAAGTTTTTTCCGGAAATTAACTGATTCCGCAACAGTTACTGTCCACCTCCCGTTCTCTCCCCTGGGAAACTTCAATTCAAGTGCTTTTAAAGCAGAATTTAAAGTGAAATCTTCTTTCCCATACACCCTCCCATTGGGGGATTGCACAATGATATTGAAATTGCTTAACTCCTCCGCGGTAAACATCCAATGAAGCTGATTTTGAAAACCTTTGTCAACGTAGAAGTACTCTGTCTCGTTAACTTTCACTGTTTTCACCGGAAGTCGAATAAGTCTGGAACAGGAGGGAAGGGAGGAATAAATAGAATCCCATTCTGTTTTCCAAAGTGTTCTTTTTGAGGTAACATCTGATACTGAGCTTGTGCCGTTACAAAATTCCTCTAATTTTTTATCCGCTGATGCGCCAAACGCTATACAGTGAAGATTTGCACAGTGTGGAATATTCTGAATGTTTTTCATATAAGGTGGGATATTTTCTCCGCCATCTGTGATTAACGTAATTTGAGCGCATTCCATTTCCTTTTCGGAGGTCATGATATCATTTGCTGCTTGGAGTGCTCCTCCAATGGAGGTGTAGCCATAGTTTGGATAAGTTGGCAAAGCGGATATTGCCTTAGCTCTGGAACTCTCTGTAATTTCTAAAGGATTCAAGGTCACATTTGCACTTGTGCCGAATACAATGATTGCAAGGCGGGATTTTTCCGGAAGGAAGGAAAAAATCCGCTTGGAGGATAAATCAAGGTTGTTGAATCTTGACCCTTGCATGCTGCCGGATGCGTCCAAAATTAAGATTATTACTGGATGGGTGCAAGTTCCCGGAAGTGCTTTCTTTAGGTTTCTTTTCACTACAATAGCATCTCGTGGGATATCTTGACTTCTAAAGAAATTATATTTTTCTGGGGAAGGTAAGCCCAACTCCAGGAAATGTTTTATATTGGATTGGATAAGTTCCACAGGAGAAGAATTGACCTCACTGCTGCAGTGAAGTCCTAAAGCGAAACTTGCAATAAGGAAAATACTAAATTTGATCATTTTGTAAGTCTTAAGTTGAACTTAGCCTAACAAACTTTCAAGAAAGGTTAATTTAAAAAGTACTGACTCAATTAGCAATGTTCAAAAGAGTGAAATGCCTTGCATTTTTGTGCCTTATTAATATTATTCTATTTAATCAATTGTTGACTTTTATTTGAGACGTTTTATCGGCATTCTTCAATCAAGATTATTTCTTCCGGACTTAATTAATCATCAAAAATCATTGAATGAACGACTCAAGTACAAGATATTTTCGTAGCAAAAACGATTAATGCATAAAAATCTGAATGAATCTGTGCTTATCAAGAGGAAAATTGATTGACAACTTTTTGAAAGTTTTCCTTGTTCGAATTATCTACTCTATTAATTCGTTGTGATTTATTCATAAAGTTTATAATGATTGCATTCCATTGATTGCTACACGACGTTTTTAAAACTTGTTTTCCGGGTAAATACTCACCAAACAATTACATCATGCAGTGTTTGTCAATGAAATCATCCGTAGACAGACCAGTCAGTACGTAAAATGAAGTAGCTTGAGGGAGAAGAGCAATGCCCGACAGAGAATTTCGGAATGTGTGATTCATTAAACAATCTGATGAATGAAAATGACCTCATAAACATTGAATATCTTTATAATTTACTAAACAGATATTTCTGGTTTTATTTGCATTATAATATGGATTACGAAGTAATTAACATGAATAGATGCTCAATATTTTTAAAGATGTTTACAAATTGAATGATCAAGTTACCCCAAGCAATATCCCATTTGATTTTGGCTTTCCTCCAAGTTTTAATAATTAAATCCACTAAATAATTAATTATTTTCAGACATACGAAACATATTAATTCCTTTTTCTCGTAAAGGAACAAAATCACAGCTATTCCTAGACCAGACAATAATAAAGTAAAAATTACAACAATATTTCCTCCCAAATTGACTCCTTCAACTTCTTCATTTATCTTCCTTGACATTTCATGTTTTAATCGCGTAATATACCCCAAATAGCTCACCCACCTTTCCATAAGCCCTGAGTTTTTAAATTCTGCCAAACGCTTTATAATTAAAGAGGAAACAATCCCGTCAAAATGTGTTTTAAAACCTTTTAGGAAGTACAATTCTTTCTCAACGCTTCCTCCCTTTGAATGAAATTGAATTGCATAGCTTTGAGCTTTCTCTGAAGCGAGAACAAGTCCCGTTCCGTTACATTTGGTGAATTCATCCAGTAATGATTTCTCTTCCAATGTTTTGTATTTATTTGAATGGTTTGTAAGTTGTAAAAAATGATGAACTAAATACTCTGTGGTTGAATTAGCTGAATAGGCAACGAAGAAATTATTTGCTAAATTAGATAAAACGTTTAAAGTTTGCAGCCCGCTGTGATTATACAATTGAATATCTCTCTTTGTTGCAGACATTGCGTTTCTTTTTAATTTTTCTCTCAAAAGAGAAGAAGTAAAGTATAGCTGGTTATTCATCCATGTAAAAAAGAAGTGTAAATGACGGGATTCAGTTTCCATTTGAGTGGCGTTAGGAGCGAATAAAAATTCAAAAACGTTTGTAATTTCCGAAGTTGAAGAAAGTGATGGAACATAAATTGGAATTTTATTTTCTATTAGTTCTTCCAATTTCGTGTATCTTTCGAGTTTTATTGGGGAAATCATATTGTACACGTTTGTGTTTTTATACCCGTTGCTGATTATTATTGCCATTAGGAGAAATATTCCAAGAAGGAATCTAATTTTTGTTTTTGTAAAGGTGTTACTTGGAAAGGGGTCTCCCTGTTCTATTAGAACTTTAAATAAGCTATAAACATTTACAAAAACCGACTTTTTAACTTTCTCTTCTCCGTTTATGAATTTCCAAGTGGTGGTGATGCAAATCAAGGTGATTCCTAAACTCATCCATACATAAATATCGTAAGCAATAGTAAATTCTGCGAATACAAAACGGCTTCCGGTTTTAAACCCACAAATAGCCAGTTGATAGCTATTCACTTGGTCAATTACATACAAAGGTACGTGGGTTGGGGTGGTCGTTGTTACTTTCTATTGTAAATTTTGAACGCAAAGGTATTGCATAATCTGATAAATTATGTATCTCATGGATTTTAAAGTTCGCAAATTTTGTGTATTCTTCGCAATAATGAAAATAGCTGTGGTTTAGCAATATCACTTCCCAGAAACTTTGAATAAGCTCAATATACAAAAGGTCTTCAATGACTGAGTTTGTGTCTATAAAAGGCCAGGGTTTTCTCTTTTTGCATAAATCCGTTGCATATACTTCAGTGCTTCTAATATATAATTGAAAAGGAACTTGAATAACGAAGTTTGAGGAAAATAGGTTAAAATTTGGTTCTGGAATACTTTCAAAATGAAATTCCTGCATGTTTTTGCTTTCAAAACAGTCAAAACAAGTTTTTATTTTAAGTACGGAGAAAGAATTGTTTTTAATTTGCATAATGAACACTGCCATATTCTTCGCTAGAAGGTTTTTACTAATATCTTCATTTCCTTTCAAAGCTTCAAACCATTCCCAAATCAAAGACGTTTTCTTTTTGTTTTCAGTGCGGAGTATTTGGATTTGTGACGATATTCCGAAAATAGTTGCTGTTGGTGTTGAACTTGGGAGAATTTCTTGAAAGTTAAAACTCCTGTCCAGAAATTTCCGTTTGTGTTTTTCTCCTTTGTCGAATTGATACCTCCAAATTGTGAAAATATGTTCAAAGTGTAGGTCATATGTGGCCCAGGTGTGTTCTTTGCTTTCCAGTAGGTTAGTATCGACAGGTCTTTCCCAATAGTTGGAAGGGGGAAGGAGATTGAAATGAACTTGAGAATTCCAGGGTTTTGACCGGGATGAAAAATAAAAATAATTTATGAAACCGCATGAGGTTAAAGAATGGGAATGATATCCGGAGCTTTCAGCCTCCACTAATGAAGAAGCGCAGGATGTTCTAGTTTCGTAAGGAATGTTGCCGGTGGAGCTTCTCCAATCTATGATTATGATTTTCCCAATCCCTGTGACTATTGGAAGTTGCCTTAGGATGATGAGTGGAAGGTTAACTGAGACTAGGTCAATTCCCATGAAATTATTTAGAATGAAAAGAGATTTTGATTCAGCTAGGTTATTCCAGTAGGATAGATTCAAAGATATTGTATCTCTGTTCCATATTTCATAGAGATTGTTGTAGTAATCAAGTAGTTTCTTGTTGTTATTTGGAGTTAATAATTGTCTGGTACTGACATTATTAGAACCTGCTATGTACAAATTAAATAATAAAATTAGCAAAATTGGACCCATTTTTACAAATTTGACTTGTTTTTTAAATGTTTTTGTCAATGAAGTTTTTAAAATGAAATAAACTTTTATTGAATTGATAGCTTTCTAGCTTGCTAAAACTTGTTTTTCATAACGCAAAGTAGTTTTTAAAGTAAAAATAAAAATTTAATTGAATATGCTTCACAGTTTACGCTACGACTACTTTTAATCTTATTTGCAAAGCACTTGAAAATATCGCAAATTTTAATTTAAAACTTTGGCATACATAAGTCTTTATTTTAAAGCTATATTGTATTTTATTTGAAACAAGCTTACTTTATTTACAATGGACTCTAATATTTAAATTCAATTAAACTTCCATATTTTGTTCATATATTTTACTTCCTTAATAATTATAGTGACATAAAAGGAGTTTAGAACTTTTGTAAGTCCAAATGGTGTCAAGGGCAATTTTACAATGTCAAACTGTTTGCAATTAATTTTAAATGCTTTGGCAACGGAAGTGAAGTAACAATGGAAAATAGTATGAATGAAGTGTGAATGTAACAGTAGGACATTAAACTTGAAAAGTAATCATTCGATCTAATCTTGATTCTTTTCTTTAATGTCCATGTAATCCCCGTCAATCATTTTTGCCAGTAGGTCAACTATTTCCGTAAAATCTGGTCTTTCTTGTGGATTGTTGTCCCAGCATTGAACTAGAATTTGATATCTTAAAAAGACAAAGATTGTTAAAAATATAAATTGTGTTACTTTTACCTAATTTACTTACATTCTACTTGACCCATACTGTGGAGGCTGAAGCCTCAGTCCATTTTCAATCTCTTCTAAAAACCCCACCGACCACGACCTCCCAGGAAATGGGATTGTTCCGAGGTTAAATATCTCCCAAACTGTTACTCCAAAACTCCAAACGTCAGACTTTGAAGTAAACTTTAAATGCCGGAGGGACTCAGGCGCCATCCACCTCCAGGGCAAAGGCTCTGAAGATTTTTTCACGTATTCTTGATATTCATAGATTTTTCTTGATAACCCAAAATCTGCAATTTTACAGGTTAGGTCCTTATCCAAAAGGATGTTTCTGGCTGATAAGTCTCCGTGTACAATCTAATTACAGAAAAATCCTTAGAATTGTTATTAATAATTAATTTGCTTTTGATGATAACCTTTTTCTCCGAAATGTATTGCATCCCCTGTGCGATTTCCAATGATAACCTTGTCAGCTCCCGTGTAAGATCATTGACCTGCTCACTTTGAATATTTGTGTAGACCCGGGAAGTATTTTCCATTTTCTTTAAATAATTTAACAAATCCCCTTTTTCACACAGTTCCGTAGCCACGTAGATAACCCCTTTTCGAATTTCTTTTATATAAGCGCCAACAAACATTACGACATTTGGGTGGTTTCCAATATAGCAAAGAACTTTCAATTCGGACAAAATGCTTTTAAACGACTCTTTGGAACTTCCAACTTGTGGAACTTTCACAGCAATCGAGTCTCCTTCATTCAATCCCCTTTCTTCAAGCGGGGATGGAAGCACTGTTTTGTAAACAACTCCGAAATTCCCCTTCCCCAATATTGGCGCACCTTCCAATAAAAATAAATCCTTTTGGAGTTCATATTCCCGCGGAAATTTCCTATCTTCATAGTCATTTCCTTCAAAGTCATCTTCTATTTGACCTTGAACTGCCGAGAGTCCGTTTAAAAACTCGTCCAATTCCTTATCCGAAATGAATTGAATTGCTTTGTTGTACTTAAAACGTAGCAAGAATACGATAAAAACGGCAATTAGGAGGAGCAACACAGCGCTGATTAAACTAATAATGAGAACTATTGGTGGGGTCTCTTCAGAATCTTCTGTTTCCGGATTCGGACGCCAAGACTCCTTTCCAAGGTACTCTGATTCCTTCTCAATGTAAACTGAAGAATTCCCAAGGTTGTTAAAATTTTCAATCCTCCACCAACCGAATTTATTCCCGGAGGGGGAATCCAAGGCGGGAAACATAAAGAATTTCATTTTATACGCTTTTGAGTACTGGTTCAGGTCTCCTATAAAATTTAGAAAGTTTTTCACTTCAGCTTCATCTTTGCTGTCATCAATTTTAGCGGGATTTTCAAAGTTGAGGGAAAGCCGAAACAAAAATTCAGTTTCTTTTCCAGGGAAAAGCGATTCAAAATACTTCCGGATGTAAAGATGAGTGTCTAAATAATTTTCTATTGCATTTGAATTCGGTCCTTTTCCTTTCAATTGCAGTCCTTCCTTGACATGGCAAACGACATAGTCTAACTTCCCATCGTTTACTTCTTTTAAAGTTTGGAAGGCTCCATTCACTTCCTGCAAGCAGTCCTCCAGAACAACTCCAATTTTAACTCCGTTTTTACCCAAGTTTTCTAACAAGGCTGGAGATAACGGGTCAAATGGGGATAAATGAATTCCTTTTAAAATATTGTTCATTTTCAAATCTCTTCCGTTAAACTCTTCCAAAATTGACCCGGATGCCTTCAAATAAACCTCCGCGTCTTCAATTCCATTTCTTTTGAAGAATTTTTCGTCAGAAAGTAAACGAAAAACATTCTCCAGATCTGATTTAGACCTTGGAACTATCTCTGCTAAAGAAAACTTGTGGAAAACGAATTTAAATAAAGTCTGCATTCCCTCCGGGGTACTCTGAGTATCCTCCAAGTAAACCGTTGTCCCACCAAATCCCCTATTTAAGCTCAGCCCTTCCTCTGGAATGTGAATTGTTTTCACTAAACAAGGATCTGTTGGAAACTCCCCAGAAAGAAAATTCTCGGGGTAGCTTCGCGCCACAAAAGGAAGGAAATTTGTACGGGACAAGTTCACTTCTTTTAAAGTATGCAAAGGTCTCCACCAACTGCTTCCAACCTCACTTCCATCCCTTTGCAAATCTTCCCCGTAGTTCAAAACTTTTTTTAATTTTATTGGAATATTGTAAATTCTTCCGAAATTCGCCAAAGCTTCGACTTTTCTGTTCCCAACTTCCATTTCCGTTGTGCAATAAAGCGAAACAGAATAGTAGGGGGTTGCTATAAGGTCTCCGAAGTTTAAACGGATTTTCCTTTCTGGGTTGGGCTCCAATGTTGAGTGAATTCTGTGAAGAATTTTTGACTCCCAAGAGGGGGATTTATTTCCGGTATTATCTGGGGAAAAGTTCACATCTTCCAGTCCAAAGTAAAACTCGATTAGGGAGGTTCTGCTCCAAGCTGGAAGACAACTTTGCATAACGTGTTGGAGTATTTGAAAGACTTCAGGTTCGGAACCAAATCGGACTCGGCATCCAATTTCCAAACGGTCTGGAATCAATCGTAACCCTTCGTCTATATTGCTTTGGACACGGTTTCCAATTTTACTGAAGTCCAGCACAATTAAATGCAAAGGGAGGTCTTGGAAGTTATTTAAGATTTTTTGTACATCTTCAGCAAAAAACTTTCCGTCTTGGTTTAGCTCGTATGGTAGGCTGAATTGGGGTAACTGGGGAAAACCTTGAACTTGGAGGCTCCTTAGATGGTCATAAAAATTTGATTGAAAAGAAGGAGCAGACCAATCCCCAGGAAAATAATACGACCTTTCAGAAAGTTCAATTTCCCCAAAATGCAGTGAACTTTGTTTTAAAATGGATTCCAAAGTTAAATTGTATTTCTCGCCTTTTCTAAGATATGGTTTTGTGGCAGGAATCAAAATATTTTTCATAATTGGAACCCTCCAAACCTTCCAAACCTGAATCAGATGTTTTAAACGCTTCAAAAATTATCCCAATGTTGTTATCAAAGTCGTTTCCGTTTAAAAACCTGATTAGGCTTTGAAGCGTGTAGAAATACCGGGTTTTATTTAATTTTCCGTCGATAAAGCCATCTTCTTTATTGAGTACTTGCCAAACCTCTGTTTCCTCTAGTGTTGGAGACGGAAGTGGGATTTTCAAGTAAATTGTGCAGTTGGGGTTCATGTTTTTAACGGTGGCGATAGTCGGTAGAAGATATTTTCCATATTCTTGAAGAATAGAAGGACTGAGCAAGACTGGGGAAGAGATTAGACCGGAAGTGTCCAAAATTACGGAGTTTGTAACCTGAATCAAGTCCCTGGTTATCCCATTCTTTTGAATTTGTACGGCAGGGAGTTCCAATCCAAAGCGCAGCCTTCGGCGACGCACCTTTTCTAATGCAAAGTAAACGTATTGCTGTGGAGTATGCTCTCCTTTATATTGGAGGATGATTGTTGGAGGAATTCCACTTGAGTTTGCATTTGCCTCCATTTCATCCAGAGTTAAAGGGATCCGAAAGGAGGGATCATTGGCTGGGGTTAAATACAAAATGGAAACCGTTCCAGATTCCATACTCCTTGCAAATCTGTAGTCGTAATCTCTTTCTTTCCAGAACGAGACATTTCCAAAGTCCACAATATGAACGAGTCCTCTCTTGTAATTGTAGTAGGTTAGTGGAGAAGATTCAAGTTTTAATTGGGAGGGGAGGAAATTATCTGAATTTTTTGTATGGCTTGTAATGTCAAACACAAGCTTGGATGGGGTATTTAACTTGGAAAGTAGTTGTTGATAAGTTTTTGGAGCCGTTGAGCTTATCCGTCCAAAGAAAAGAAAAAGTAGAAGTTTTAGAGAGTCCATGACAATTCCTTAAAAAACTTGAAGCTCTTTGCAGTTCCTGTTTAGGAGAAGTAATGGACTAAAAAGCAGAGTTTTAGACTAATATTAACCTATTAATGTTAGCGTATGAGTAAAAAAGGAAATAGCAATGACCACAGATAAATTATGGTCAGAAAAGGTTTAAGAATATGGTAAATTGGTTTCCGGTTATGCAATAAATCGTGGGATTACTAGTAATTTGTGCAGAGTAGGAAATAATTTATTTTAATGAATTGATCGTATAAATTTTATTGATTATACTTAAAAACTTTTGTAAATAGCAATACAAAAGCAACTTAATTGACTGAGGAGACATATTTTTTAACGTAATTAACAATTGATTATTAGTAGTACATCAAAAGAAGTTATTATCGTAACAAATCATGATTTGTTGACAGGTTAAGGAAATATGAATTACAGAAATCATTGAGATAACGAATTGTAGGAATATTTAAATAAATACACATTATTAAGTATGATTAGATAATTTATACTTAATTATTATTACGAGTCGGTACTTCCTCTTCACGTAATACCGCTTTGGTTTCTGGCTTTTAACATTTTCTGGTGAAAGACAACCATTTACAGCATGCGAAACGGCGGTCATCACAACTCCACCGAAAGATGCATTCCGGGTTTGGATGGAACTTGTTCAGTGAAGAGAGGGCTGATTTTTTCAACTTGTTAAGCTCTTTCTTGGTCAACTGCCGCCGAGTGATGAGGCGAACATTAATACAAACCAAGTTTGGAGCTGACATCTTTTTGAAGACATTCATCAGGTTCTTTTTCTGCTCAGAGTCGTAATACTCAACGTTGTGAAGTTCCAGGCGACGAAGTCTTGGAAAGAGCCCCTTCCTCCATTCATCTTGCCAGCTTTCAAACATTTCAATCTCCAAGTGGAGCAGCTGCGGGAAATATTGCTGGATTGGGGCAAGAGCAGCAAGCGGAACGGAATTTCGCATCCAGAAAACACTCAAATGACGCAGCTGGGGCAATGGAGGAAAGGTCATCGGTTCATATTCTCCCTGAGGGAACACCCAGATAACCGGAAAGAACCTGAAGGACATAGACTTTATGTTTGGTGTTCGTTCCAACACATTTCTCAAGGAAGTTACGTGGGTCCGCCACACCTCTGGTGATAAGTTTTCAGCGTCAAAGTCCATTTGAAGTTTTCTTAAGTGAGGTCCCATCTTCAAAAGCATCTCAATCCGCTTGCCATTGTCCTCCTGTTCTCTTGCTAAAACATATTGAATATCTTTTCCCCGCATGGCAGCTTCCATTTCCCTATCGGCCATTGGAACAGCGACGTTGACGAACCGGCTAAGCAAAGGGTTTCTAATTTCTGAGGGGTGAAATTCAAAATCTTTCAAGAATTTGTCAACCTCTTGGGGAGTGGTAAGCTCCAATCCTTGATTTTCATCGTTTTCTTTTAAAAGAAAACTTGGAGGTTGCCAGTCAAGCTCGTTCTTGTTCCAGTGGGATTCCAACCATTTGTCAA
>JAANSO010002835.1:0-12633 GCA_036507315.1 Lepidocyrtus fimetarius | reverse complement strand
ATGTCCATATCTTTGTTAAAGCTAGGAATTTCCATCCGAAAATGTTCATCTTTTGTTATTATGGCACCGTGAGCCAATTTAAAGTGGGCTACAGCCTCTTCAGCATTTCCATTATTGAACTGAAAGTTGCAGTCTTGCTCCATCAGCTTGCATAGATTGATTGGATTGCCAAACCTATAATTACATAATAGAGAAAATAAAATTAACTAATTCGGATTCGTAATTAAATTATTTAATTTTAAAGAAAATATTGATTATTACTTCTTGTAATTGAAACGACATCCTTGTTCATGATCCTTCAACAGACCTGTTCGAGACCTTTGTTTGCATCCATTTGATTTGAAAGTACAATCAACCTTGATGTATTCCGCAGCTTGCTTTTCAAAATGTCGATTTCGAATTGGCGGTCCTACTTTGAATTTAAATGGACATTGGGGACATTTGAGCAGATTTTTATTGCTGTAGCACTTGGAACAAACCACGTGACCTTCGATGCATTGATAGACCTCCTCCTTAGGAAGATGAAAGCAGATGGGACATAGTAAATGGTCTGGAACGTCGACATCCTCGTCTTCAAGATAAGCAACCTTTGAAGCAGCCATTTCGTTATCCGGAAGTAATACACTCCACTTAATTTCTGGACCACACCGGCTGGAAATAAAACAAAATAGTGTGAATAAATTAAATGGTTAATTTTCGGGTAAATGTTGGGTGGGGCAGAAAGTTTATCCCGCGTTGGTCGGGAATATTTGTTAGGGGGAGGGGGTGCGAATCAAAGTTGGCGTTTTCGCCGTTATGACGGTTTTCGACCGTTAAACGCCGTTAACCGACCGTCAAGTGACCGCTACAACGGTTTTTGCGGTTTTTGCGGCCATTTTTAGGGAATTCGAGAAAAAAATTTCGAACATGCTTCTCGAACTTGGCGTCTTCGGTCGGGTATTTGACCCTTCCCTACAACTTTCTGCACCACCGTAATTGTTACTCAAAAGTGTATTTTATGTGTAAATTGGCCCATTAATTTGACTACAAGAATTAAAATAATTATTTATTGTTAAGTACCTTCTACAATTGCCTTCCTCTTCCAACTCTAACCACGTAACTTTCCGTTTAAGTAATAAATAGCGCAATCTGGAATTCACAGCTGATTCTTCACTTCACTGATTAATAAATCACTAATTGAAAACAAGTGGATTATAATTTTCAAGATTTACTAGAATGGGGACTTTATCAACAATCACAATGTAGTATTGAACACAGCTGATATAGAATGCAGAAATTGGAAATAGTTTTTGTAGTTTTAAAGACTCATAAAAAGCCTTTGCTTGCTTCTTGTGCTGCTGCTATCGTTCTTCCCTACCTTGATTTCTAATTGCCACAGCATCCCTTCCAATATCAATGGATTATCATTTTGCAATAAGTGCAGGGCCTATTAATGATTAGCATGATAAGACATAAAATTACCTGTTTGTAGATAATGATTAGGTCTTTGCAATCTTAAAAATCATATATATCCAGGTTAAAGCTCGATGTTATGTGAGGGAACAGTTCCAAATAAAAGGTTCCATTGGCTATTAGAAATAATACCAATCAGATCAGGTCGTACTTATTATGTAAATTAGAAAGACGAAGCGTATTCCAGCACTACAATGCATTACAATTTGCGTATCGTTTCTTTTTTACGAATATGAATGAGAAATGTATTGAGAGAACGCAATGTTAAAGAAGTTTATGAATATGATTTGGATTTTTGAATAATTTCCTCCGAGTGGGTATATAAGGGTCCGAGAATTCTTAATAAGTCATCATTTGCCAAATGAAGAGTCCTTAGAAACGTTGTTCAATAACTGTGAAGCCTTATTAAAAATCGCAATAGTTGCAAGTCCGGGGGAAACTGAGATGAATTCTGGGGAGAATACTGGAGAGGATATCGTGATGGAAGCTAAAGAAAGAGCTGCCGGCAAGAGAAAAACGTGAGTTTGATTATTTCCAGTTGAGATTACCAATTTTTAAAAAAGAAATGCAAAGTATTCCAATGAAATTGGGTTTCTAATACTTCATTTCGCCTTATATTTTCAGGGTCAATAGCTCTGCTAATTTCCTTGAGGAAATGCAGCGTTCATGGGGAAAAAGACGGTTGACGCTGAAGCGGAAGAAGATCATTAAGGACTTCTTCTCCAAGACGTATGCCAGAGAAGAGGTGAAACGATGTTATGGCGACATTACACTGGATAACCGCCGCGTTCATGGGCTCATTAAAGAAACCCTGGATGTGAAAAATCCCAAACAGGACTCCAAGCTCACCCATCGGGATATCCGACGATGGATTATAAAACATCCAAGATTCTTCAAAGAGGTTTGTAAAATTCTTGTCGTTTTCGTTAATTAATTTGCAAGCTTAAACCTTCTTATATCTTTTCTTGATGAACAGGCGGAGGAAAAAGGTCGGGAAGAGTACAAGCTGAGAAAAGAAACGGAAGCTATGTCCTCCAAACAGGAAGTTGCATCAGGAAGCGGCGCTGTTGCCAAAGATGCTCAGCCGACGAAGAAGCATCCACAGAAAGATGAAGACGCAGACCTGGCTCCACGGACATCGTCGGGCTCGTCACCTTTTTCCGAAAATGAGAAGTTACCCTCGATTGGGTTGCCTTAAGCCAGCCCGTAGTCGGTGTTTCCTCCAGTCTTCTCCAGTCATTGCTAATTGATTACTTTATTTTTACTTCATTCCATTCATATATTAGTTTGAATGGCATATTATCTTATGAATTCGAATTGCTATACAAGGCCAAACCATTAGTTAGGATATAGAAAAGACGTGGAATTACTTATTTTGCCCTTAATTTTATATACTTTAGATGTAAAAGTATTATATGCAGATAATTGCGGGACTTATTAAAACACATTTTAATAGTTTTTGTTATCTTTTCCAGTTTGATTATATAATTAGTTTTTACAAATAAATGTGCTACTTCCAATGCAAATTACGTACTCAACCCTTTTATTCATGAGCGTTGTCAGTTAATTGCACCAAATCCTTGCATATCTTATATTACGGACGTAAATTATCACTTATCATCATTCATCATCATCATCATTTTCAAAAATAAAGCTGAGGGTTCATTTTATTTTAAAAAAATCAAATGAAATGATGAAAAATTCGTCGTATTGGTCTTGTGGTAAATGAATGAGGAAAAAGAAAAGATTCTTGGCAAATTATTTAGATTAATCACTTTGTTTAATCAAAACTAAAATAAATACAGTAGTTTAATTGTTAGTTTAAATTTAAAAATGCAAAATTTTTGCGGCTGGACCAGGATTTGAATCCTAGGCAGACATTGCTTCTGACGTATCATCAGAATGAGGATGAAGTTCAACAAAGCCTCACAAATCACAATGTAAGAAACAAGCACAAAAGGCTTGTTTGTTGGCTTCTGCTCTTTGGAGCGGAGCGTACTGCCACTACGCCATGAAGCCGCAACGCTTAAAGAGACATTCTTAAAACTCGTATTTATCTCTCAAGGCTAAACTAAAGGGCTGGCTGCAATCGGCTATCCGCAAAATGGCACACTTTTCGGCGAATTTTATCGTTTTTCCAAAGCAATGCTATAGCAAAGGACACACTTTGCCGACAATACCGGACGAAACCGCAAATGGAAAAGGTGTACATTTCAATGCATTGGCAGGGATATGACGTGCAGAGCAGTGCAGATGCACAGACGAGTGCAGAGGGCATGTGACATGCTTAAAACAATAGATTTTCTACAGAGCTCTCTACTGAATGCAACAAAGCGAATGGTCTGATCTCGTATTTTTACATACATTAAATTGCTAATTCATTTTAAGTAGTTATCCACGTTGAATATCTTAACAAGTTTCCCAAACCAGAGATAAGCCGCTTCCAATCAAACAAACCACAAAAATCGAAAATATTTTAAGGATTTTCCCCACCAATTTCAAAGGTTTTGGTTGGCCATCTCCATCTTCATCCCACCTTTTGTAAATCCCTGACTCCATCAAACCAGTAAAAGCCCTCCCCAGTTGGGAAATATTTTGAGGTACAAATGCGAAGTAAAGAGGACCCCTTGGAATGAGCTCCTTTTCTACCCAAAACTTCTTTCCTGTCACTCCCTTTTCATCGTATTCTTTGCGAATTTGACATAAAGTTTTAACCGCACCTTAAAGCCAAGCCACCGTTGAAACCATTGCATAATTATTTTCTTCTAGCTCTTCAAGACTCGCTTTTGATTTGAATGAAAGGAGCAGGTTTGATTAGTTCGCTTATGACAAAAGCCAAGTAAAAGTTTAAAACGAATGCACAGAAAATCCAAAGAAGGAAGAGAAAGTTGCGCTTGGAAACTTCCTTCAACTCCCCTTGCAGCAGTCCTGAAATGACTTCCATGAATTTTGTATTCTCAAGAAATGCTTTAATCTTAAAGCTTGACTTTAATGAATTCGGAAGTATCCCGATTAAAAGCATAGCGACAGCCAAACTAGCCCAAGCGGGGTGATCAAAGACTTTCGTGAAGCCTTGTAGCTCCAAAAGGTTATCATTCTTGCGGAATCTCTCGGAGTATACAAAATTATTATCCATCACAAAGACTTGATTAAACTCTGGCATTTCAATTCCCCAATTTTTTTCCTTTTCTGCTCCAAAAAAGTTTCCAAATAGAAAACAGAGACGTTCCAAAAGTTCCAAATGCATCTAAACAAAGAATGATTGTTGGAATTTTTCCTGGAACTTCGAGAAACGTTCGCTCATACTTCCGCAATTTTGCATTTGCTGTGTTAAAACGTTGCTGTATTACATGAATAATCTTTCTTGTAACGATGATCTAGATAGAAAAATAGTAATTGTGATAAAGGTTCTTATTATCAAGAGATATCATTAATTTGTCATGGAACAAGTGCATGGCCCCTTAATTTTTTAAAATGATAAAAATTTACAAATTATGCATTGCTATTCTTGGTTGGGTCCCCATTTGAAGGTCACCTTGCATGACCTTCCTTCTGATCCTTTTCATCATAGTCTTTGTTCTAGCTTAAGTCACTCAAACAAAAATGCATGCAAATTCAAGTTTAAGGAAGCTAGTAAGTTTTTTTGAAGAATCACTTGTTTTAATGCTGCGAATGTAATGAGGTCATGTCATACTGATTTCCATGTAAATTATAAAGACGATATGCATACCAGCTATGAATTCCAAGAAATTTCATTTGCATACCGTTTTTAAATGAGAACCTGAGTTTTTGAGAGGAAAGTATGAATAGTTTTTGAATAATTTCATTTGAGTGAGTATATAAGGCCAGAGAATTTTGGGGAAGTCATCATTTGCTTAAAGCAGAGTCTCCAGAAAGGTTGTTCGATCACTGTCCGAAGCTGCCTTATTAAAAATCGCAAAAGTTGCAAGTCCCGGGGAAATTGAGATGAATTCGGTGGAGACTACTGGAATCCTGATGGAAGCCGAAGAAAGTCTGGGTCATGTTTCCGAAGGGAAAAAATCGTAAGTTTATCATTTCCAGTTCTTATATTATTCTATTGACGCATTGCAGGGTTTTCAAAGTTTTAAAACGGGCTAAACTACTTTATCTTCTAATTGCAGGAATAGTTCTGCCGATTTCGTCCCCGAAATGAACCGTACATGGGGTAAAAAACAATTAACACCGAAGCGAAAGAAGATTATTGAGGACTTTTTCTCCAAGACTTATGCCAGGGAAGAGGTGAAACAACGTTATGGCGCCATTTCACCCGCTAACAAACGTGTTTTGAAGCTCATCAAGGAAACTCTGAATAGGAAGGCTACAAAGCGAGTTTCTAAGGTGACCCAGTTGGACATCCGTGATTGGATTATAAACTACCCTCAGTTTTTTAATAAGGTTTGTAAAAATCACGTCATTTTAGTTATTTAATAATTAGTATTATGATTAACGTGTTGGCTTTTCTCATCTGTTGTTGACAGGCAGAGGAAAAGGGGCGTGAAGAGTACTATCTGAGAAAAGAAGGGGAACCTATGTCAGAAGAGGAAGAAGAGCGTACAGGGAGTAAAAAACAGTTAACGCCAAAGCGGAGGGAAATCATTCGAGAATTTTTCTCCAAGACGTATGCTAGAAAAGAAGTGCAACAATGTTATGGCCCCATTGCACTGGATAACCAACGTGTTCTAGGGCTTATCGCAGAAACTCTGAATGTGAAGGCTAAAAAGCAAGACTGGGTCACCCATTGGAATATCCACCGATGGATTGTGGAAGATCCTCGGTTTTTTAAAGAGGTTTGTAATACTTTTGACGTTTAGTTAACCATGATTATTATTGAAAGTAATTTATATGGCTTCTAACTCTCCTGTTTTTATTATAGGCAGAGGAAAAGGGCCGTGAAGAGTACAAACTGAGAAAGGAAGCGGAAGCTATGTCATCCAAACAGGAAGTTGCTTCAGGAAGCGGCGTTGCAGAAGTAGTTCCACCGGTGATTATGGAACTTGATCCGGGGGCAGATGAAAACGATGCAAGGACCGAAGGCTCGTCGCCTCTTTCTGAAGATGAAATGTTGGCACTCGTTGGGTTACTCGGAGGGGTTGAGGCAGGGCAAAGTGGGAATTTCCTCCAGCCTCCTGTCAGCTTTCAATTCGTGACTTGGATCTCACACGTTTTGGCTTCTACTACGGAGAAAGTTGTGAAAGGAAATGTTAGGCCAACTTCAGAAGAAACGTTTAAAGCTATTTTAGATGGTGCGAGGAAGACTTGCGACATTCTGGGAAACTACTTCCAGTCGTTGAAGGTGAAAGCTGTAAAACAACAGGTTAAAAATGAAGAAGGTCAAGAGAGAACTCACGGTTAGCAGTTCTGAAGACTTATTTGATTACTCAACCTTATTTTACTTCACATTTTACTTTTAATTACGCATTTTTATGAATTCGTATTTTGTTATAATAGGTGTTGTTTGTTAGGATTTAGAAAAGGATGTTAAATTATTTTTCTTAATTTTATGTACTTTCACTGTAAAAGTATTATCAATTGTTCAACAATAACGGTATTTCTCTAGTCGTACCTTTTATCTTCTGTACGAGTCATTTTATTTGAAAAATTATGTCATTGCTAGTTAATTTCGTAAATAAATTAATAAAGTTGAGTTAAACAAGAATATAGGTGAAAGCAGGTGTGACATTTGAAGCAAATTTTTATCATTGCATATGCGTTTCATAGATTATCTTTACTAAATACGTTTGCGCCAATCGTATATATCGCAATACTAATCATAGGGAAAGTGCCTCTTGCAAAAGTATGCAAAGACTATAGTTTTTGCCTTTTTTCATAACTTCAGAATTTCAAATAAAAAATCAATAAATCACAAAGGAAATGAATTTCAAGGTAAATACTGCTTTGGTTGCTGAAAACTAGAAAAAATATTGATTTACAAATAAGCAACGTTTTTTATAAAATTACTATGCTTAAGACAGACCTTCTATTAATTACGTCATATTTTCCAGGAAGGATTGCTCAGGATTAGAATTATTTAATCCCTTAAGGTATTATTATTTTTCCTTATTATTTAGTTCCAAAAATATTTCGTGACTTTTGTGGAAGGACAAAGTGGGATTTGACATTGAAAGTTTGTCTGGGCAAGTTGGAAATCGTAAGCTATGTTAAATAACCGTTTCTACCGACTTTTGGAAATAATCCTTCCAATTTCTGAGAAGTTTGGAGCCGTTCCATTTCATTATGATAAAAGAACCCGTTTGCTTCGAAGTGGAGGACGGGTGAAGCTAGCTCATCTTTATTTAAACATATTTATCTTAACAATTTGGTTAATTTTCCTTTCCACTCAATGCGCTGGATTTTACTGGAAAAATGACTACGACAAGTTCAACTTGTGCGTTTTCTTTGCATCCGTTGCCTGTTTTCCGTTAATAATCCTCCTTCTTCATATTTGCAAACCAAGCGGGCTGGCTGTGCTAGGAAATGGGTTTTTTATTTATTGCGAGCGGATGGAAAGGTTCCTTCTTGCAAAATACGATCCGAGCAGGGCTGCATTCAGCAAAATCCTGGAAGCTATAAATATCGCAATTTTATTCGCGACTTTTGGTGGTGGCTTTCTTCTCACTCTTTTTTACACAATTTTTCCAATGAATCCTACAAGTTATTTAAATATCCTCCCGCCAAAATATTTTACACTTCCTTTGAGGGTCATTTTCATGACTTATGCAATTTATATTAGTTTTGCAAATTACTTGGTTTGTGGCGCTTCCGCCTTGCTTTTCTTTGACTTTCTTGCAATTCTCACTCCTTTCGTCCAAGAGTTTCGGCTGGGAAGGCAGAAGTACAAAACTGTGCAGTATTTTAGAAGACCGGAAGTCCTAATGAAGAATTTCAGAGGGACGCAAGTTCTCTTTAAAGTCGTGGCAGACGTAGTTGGGCCTTGTTTGATTCCTTTTAATGGGAGTATCATGTGCATTTGCATATTTTCAGTTGCGATCCTCATTGAACACTGGCAAGATTTGCAAATCACGACAAAACTTTTGATCTTGTCGGCTGGACTCACTCTTTGCGTGGGATGGCCCTTTTTATTGATTTGTGGAGGGTTTTTGCACAGTCTTAGCGGAAAGGTTTTGAGCTCGTGGGAGAGAACTGCGGCGGCAATGCAGTTAAAAGGAGGAAAGGGTTCGCAAAGATTTAAACTTTTGAGGAAATTTAAAAAGTCTTGCAAGCCAATTACACTTCATTACGGAACGTTCTTTTGTGTGAGGAAAGTGACAGTTTTGGAGTTTGTAAGGGGAGTTACGAGGGGCATTGTTAGAACTTTGCTCATTGTTAATCAATACTCTTATCACGGTAGAAGCGTGTGACTTAGTTTGGTAAGAATGATTTAATAGCAGGAAAGATTGCATAATAATAATGATTTGTTACTACAAATAGTTGACTATGTTTTCTACTTTTATTATTATGCTTACGCAAACATTTTACTATTTGCAATTATACAATAGTTATTTAAATTTAAGTATTTTCATTCAATGCAAATCCATCATCATCACAATCATTGTAATCATAATCTAATTGAAAGTATGAATTTGTCAATCTTTGCAATAGCAAATAAATATCCGTGAATAAATCATGCTTATTATTTACAAAGGCATAATTGGAATTTGATATTATTGGAATAATAAGAAAAGGTACCAACGTTATCGACTTAAAGGTATGAGCTCGGCATCATTATTATTTTGCAGTAGCAATAAATATGCGGTAATTCCTCATGACTATTTTCTAAAAGTATTTAAAGTAATACCTAATTGAAATTCACAATATTTCAATGTTACATTTAGTACTGTTTAATTTAATGACAGAAAATGATTCTTGAACGAGACAAACTGTATTAAATATAGAGAATGAATAATGCACTTGGCTGGATGAAAATAAACTCAAATATTGAAAAGTGACATTTTATTTTTAACTTTTGAATCTGTTGCAATTATAAAATCTACATTACATTAATTCTGCATGATTATCATTACAATTAATCGCTAACGACACTAGGAAATAATCAGGGCATGATAAGATAAAGTTGAATTTAAAATTTAAGCATTATTATTAATCTATCAGTCTGTGCAAATATTTGACAAGTATAAATAGCGTAGACATTCTTTAGCTTTCTATTCATTCGCACTCACTACAGCAAATAATTTTTTTATATTTCCAATTTAAAATGAAACCTGAATTTTTTATTCTTCTTCTGGCAGTTCCATCCATATTGTGTTGTGCGCCGCCTTTTATTGAAAGTCTTGCTGAGGTATCCCAGCAGATTTTTATCGAAAGTGTGCAGAGCTACGATCCTTGTTCATCTGAGGGGATCGACCCAGACCTTCTGACTTCATTTGGGACTTTCTTAGGCGCCGTAAGTTTTAAACCTTTTTTAAGATGTTTTTAAGGCATTAAAACACAAATTTTGACAAATTTATAGTTTGGACTGGGTCAAAAATGCAGCACTGATGATGACTGTGATCCATCTGGATGTAAACTTTACCCATTGAGCCTCGTATGCCTTCCGGAAGCCGCTTGCTATCGAACCCGTTGTCCTATTCCAACCTCCGTGGCTTCCTTCTACGGCTTCTGTTTCTGTCGACCTGCATCCAAATGTTAAAATGTTGGAGTACTTGACATGGCTCTACAGTTAAATAATGTAGCTAAATTCATTAATTATAAAAACTAAATCAATATTTTGGGTATTATAATTTGAGGTCAAATACAAAAAATAAAAACATTAGGCGGATACGATTCAAAGCTATTATATTAATAAAAACCTTGAAGTTTCATTTGAAATTAAAAAAGAATCTTTCTCAAATCTCAAATTTATATTTGGCTGATTGTTTCTTTTCATCTGAACGAAATTGTTACCAAAATATGAAAGGAAAAAGTCTGTCGGTATTACTAAATGAAATGAGCTTGTCTGAAAGGATGTTGTGAATCCGGTTATGATAATTTCATGCAACTCGTTATCATTGTCAATCCTTTGTGTTATTACGATGCAAGCAAAAATACTTTTGACCAAATGTAAAACTTTTGGACTTGCCAGTTTCTCAGTTTGAATTGCTTATGCCGTGTCACTTTTTCTGTACAATTTGTATTTTGAAAATGTCGCAGAAATGTATTCTGTTAGTTTTCTGCTTGGTTTATCTTTCTGTAAGTAAAACTTTCACACAAAAATAAATGATTATGTATAAATTGCATTAACTCTTTTTTATTTAAAGTGCGGTGAAAAGTCCAAGTTGGTTATTAACACAGTTACGGGAGGAGCGGAGTATTATGTGAAATTGTATTCCAACACCAGAAATTATAATCCAATAGTTTACAATGGCCTTGGGGTGTTTGCATACGAATTTACAGAGTATGACGATAGAAACCTAAAGCTGGATGCTGTTCTTTCCTCCCCGTTGCGTCTAAATATAATGACGGCAGCTAGTTTATTGGGAGATGGGGATAAAACGGATGCTGTCTGGGTTTTGGGTCCTCAAGGGCTGCGAAGATCTTTCAAAGGAGGCTTGAAATGTCCTTCAAACTGCAGTGAATATTTAACTGAATGGAAGGACCTGTAAATTAATTAGTCTACGGTTTCCCAGTTTAATTAGCAAAATTTATATAAAGTAGTTACTGTGGAAGAGTTTTAAGATGAGCATTATTATTACATATTTGCAATAGTTAAATGTTTTATTATATGAATTCCCAGCAAATCAAAATTCGTCTTATCATCACGATCTTCATAGTCATCGGCTCGAAAATTGATGAACTCGGTATTATTTTTTTCAGTAACAATAAATACGCAGGAATAAATCGTGATTATTATTTTCAAAAGTATTTAAAGTACATAATTCGCATTATTTTAATACTGCGTGTTAGGATATGGAATCCTAACACGTTAGATAACAAATTGTTTAATATTTTTAGCATTTTCTTCCATGTATTTTAAACCGTTCAATACTTTCCTGATTTGAGTGCGCAGTGACAATCTCACAAAGAGGAAATGTTTTAGAGATATAACATTTGGCATAAATTTGTAACCTATTTCAATGCAATTATTACCCAAGAACTGTAAATTATACTTTACTTTTGCTGCATTACTGAGAAACGTGTGACTATCATACATACCTAGTAAAACTCAAAACACAGGGTTATTAACTTTCTCTGGCACAGTAAGCGTTTCCTAAATACAATACCACCATTTAAATTCAAAATTAATGAAAAATTTTCCATTTTAATAGAAATTTATACCGCCTGATGAATTGATGTTAAATCTGAGCATATTAACTATTCGCTGCAAAAAGACTCAACAGAATTATTGTGCGTCATCTTACCCCAGCAAGTACACATAATGAAACAAGATTATGGAAGAAACTAAGTTCATTTGTGAATGATAACGATACTAGACCTCACTATCAGGAAGAAGGAGCGAATAAGGTTGTGGGGCTTAGGTTTATAATCATTGTTATGATAATACTCATTCTCGGATTATTTGGAAGTTTCTTGGGGAAAGTTTTATATTAACTTTTGTAGGGTTAACGTGCGATGCAACTCAATTTATGTTCATATAAAGCTTTAGGAAGATAATGAACGCCAGGTTGTAGAGTTTAAAAGTTAAAATTTTATCATTGTAATTGATTTGGCCCCTGTCGAACGATACTTCCCACAGCTTATTCACCTCCAAATTTTTACTTTGTATGGTTGGAAAGATGAATACATGGAGGCTGGAAGGTTCCCAAAGTTGCGTCATCTCAAGCTCATTAATGTCTATCCGGGTATAATCACAAACGAAAGTTGTTGAGAATGTGCCGGAAGTTATTTGCACCGAGATTGGATACTCTTTCTGTGGTTGTACACAGGAGGATAAGAAGGCAACGCGCTGGATTGAGACGTTGATTGATTTGTTGAACAAACTTTTCAAGAATGCTCATTAGGATGCACGTCTGCAAGAAGAAAACGAACTTAAGTTCTGGAGAGTACGTAGTTAACTTTTTGATGTAATTTGATGATAAAATGACGCTGCTTGCATTGAATACCTAGTTCAATACTGACATTTCAGACAGAATAACAAACAATTGAAAATATTTTGGCTGCTTTTCAATGGTATGATTAGGAATATTTAAAAATTGTTTCGTTTTA
>JAANSO010002834.1:0-12639 GCA_036507315.1 Lepidocyrtus fimetarius | reverse complement strand
CAGTTTACAAAAAAGTTATTGCTTAAAAACTGCCAGATTCATATTCGGATTCGCGTAAGAAATCCCCATAAGAATACATTACAGACAGAGATTCGCCGGCATCCCTAATAATGACGCTGTAAAAAAGAAAACCAAAACGTGGTTATAGAAAAGAAATAGGTACGTTCGTCCATCGAGAGTTTAGATCATTGAAGGAGAAAAAAAATAACAGGAGAGAAGTAAGTGCATCAAAAAACTTTAATTGACAGTTATTAATGTTGCACGTTTCAGATGAAAAAATCTGTTTTTTACGGTTCTTACTTTATTTTTGCAATGACTCAAAACTAACAAATATTTTCATTAGCTGAACTAATTTGAAATTAAAAATTTGATATAGCTTTGGCATTGAATCACTTTTTCATTGTAGGCCGCATCCTGTACAAAATATTTTTGGATGAGACGTGACGGAAAATATGTCTTTTTATTTATTGTCAAAAAGAGAAAGTGAGACCCTAAATTGAATTCCTTTCTTTTTTTATCCAGTTCAAAAAATTCCTTTTCCAACTTTCACGTTGAGGTTGAGTTATTTTTGTTATTTTCGTCCGACCTTGAAAATGAAAGGAGACCCGATTAGCAATGAACTTTATTCACGACCTTGCTCCTTTTGTCATTTTTGCTAAAACTAAATACAGATCAGATTATCAGTTCCTCTCATTGCAGTTTTTTATGTCAATCGTAACAAATCAAATCACAAAAAAACGGAAGCATTTTTCTGCGGTAAAATGCCACCGCAAGTTTTTCTTTTTACAATTGCGCATCAAAAATTAAGTCACTTTCTGACATGGACCTCTTCCAAATCATCCCCTTTCATCCACCCCTTTTAAATTTGCATTTTTAAAGCAAGGATAGGGTAAAATTGGAAAGAGGATTTGTTTCAAATTTTTTATTTAGAAGTGGAACAGAACAAAAAATCAGAACAAGACGGTTGATGGAAAACGTGCTTAAACATTAAACTTTTTGTTGCATTTACACAAGTTTTTGCAATTTGCTTCAAAAAGCTTTTTAAACGTAAATCAAAAATGAAATTTGAATGTTTGCCTAAACAAAGAAAAAACAGCAGATGAACATTTGTAAAGAAATGCGTCTGCCTTGTTTGCCCGTTTGCAATTGATTCATTTATCAAAAGAATCCACTCCCAATAAAAATGGTAAGCGGTCAAGCAATTCCTGAAAATTTGCGAGTTTGTTTTATTTCCACTGCGGAAATTATTTGACATGATTAAGTAAGAAAGAACAAAGTACTCAACAAAGTATCTGAATATTTTAATTCTGTGTCATATTAATTAATTACATACCGTCGTTTTTTTACATTTTGACCACCACAGATGGGAATATTTTATGGTGCATTTTTTAAAAAATTTCTGCATTTCCAGAGTTACCAGTCCTCAGGTTAAATTTTATTAAATTATTTACGCTATATTATTCAATTTGGGCTAAAATTTATTTGGAATATGTTTTTCATAAAGGAAATACAATTTTAAAAATAATTTTTTAAATATTTTGTAGCCAATCTAATTTTATAACAGAGAAACTAGTTTTCCGTAACTCAGGTTAGCAAATTAACTGAACTGAATTGATGTTGGCAATGAGACACCCGCTGAGCATCGTTTTTATATACTAAATTGAAAAATATTTTTCTTTTCTCAACAGTGGACAATATTTAAACAGATGAATGACTTTGAAAGAAAGCTTTGAGAGAAGGGCATGCAAAATCAGAGAAAATATTAAAAACCAAACAACATTTTAAAATACTAATTTTCATTTCTGTTTTTCTTTCAGAGAGAAAACAAAATCTTTTTTGTAAACCCAAGCAAGCAGACAGAGAAACCAGTTCTTTTTCGTGAAGAACAAAAGAGACGTAAAAGATGCTGTAACGCCGAAGAAATAAACAAAGTAGACAATTTGTTTTTTTACAGAAATGTGATTTCTGTGGTTTGTTGAACCAAAATATTTAAGTTTCTTCGAAATGAGTTGCTTTGCTGGATACCTTGAACATTTTTGCCTGCCCTGCTGATGGAAAGGATGCTTTGGGTGGACCCAGTGATTCGCAAGTTTAAAATTTCATTTACCTTTTTATCTATTCTTAGCCTTTAATTTTATTGAATTAAATTAAATTTTAAGCGAAAGCTGAAGAAATATCCAATGAAGCATTCTCCGACGCTAATGTTATTTTTGGTTACATGTTCTTTGCATTCCTTAAGGTAATCCCTTTTCTTTCAACGAAAGTCATTTTGCAATAATCTATGGCCTATATAATCTAGGACAACTTTCCATTTTAGCATTTTAATTGCCTTGACGTGAGAAATTATTTTATGTTGAAAAGGGACAAAGAAAGGAAGTGCAGTTGAAACGGCAGAGAAAATGAACAGGTCGTGAGCATTCTTATCAAAGCAATTTAAATTCGACTTCGACCTAATTGACATCCTTTAATTCCACCACGATACCTATTCGTCTTGTGGGTTTTCTATGGCAAATGCAGAAAAACAGGAAAATTACAAGATTAAATAGTTTATTGTTTTTAAAATATTAAAATTAGGTGTATTGAAAGTTTAAGAATTTATTGTGATAATTCAAAAAGTTGAGAAAGTTTCCAAAGTGGGACATTTGACATCTAGTTTAAGAAATATTTGTTTTAACACAAAAATAAAACATTAACGCAAAGCTTAATCTTAAAAGTTTTTGAAATTACTTTAGAATCTGGTTTTAACAATTTCTAAGAAAACCTCCATTTAAAGACCTCACTTTCACCAAAATCTACAAAACAAGAAACCGCATTTGATTTCAGTCTCATTTCCATACTTTTCTTTTATTTATGCAAATGAGCCTTAAGCGATAAAACTTCGCTGGAGGTTTTTTGCATGTCCTTTGATTTTACATAGTGTTCTGTACTTGCTGCGGCTTGGCTTGTAAGATACATCTCTGCAGATGGGAGTTCAATGTATTTTGCGTATGTTTGCTCGGTTTTTATAAATACAAAGTTATTTTGACGATGGTTGATATGGAATCTGGGTATTTCTTGGTGAGGAATCCGATTTTGGGGTCTGATTCTTTACCCACTTTCTTAATTTATTTCTTTCAAATTACCAACCTTTGCTACATTTTCTACTGATTTTTTTATTTTTGATTGTTGTGCGTGAAAGTCATCAACAAAACTATTAAAACTTTGTGGTCAATTATTAAGCTTTTAAGAAAGAAAATTCAGATAATCGTTCCTTTTCTTTTAAAAAATATGTTTTATAATACTTTTTCTTGTTCCTTTTTTTTCGATTTCACGCGAGGAAGTATAAAAAATACTTGATGTATAATAAGTGTTCGGAAAAAACTAGACAGTTAACCACTGATTAGCTTCTCCTGTTCGGTTGTGCAATGAATAAAATGAAGGTTCGAAAGGCCACAATTAAATTAAACAAAGAAGTACAACTAAAAGAATTAAAATCAACTACAACTGATTTAATTATTTATCTCGCACTGTTGACAAACAAAACAGACTGTTTATTTGCAAATTCTATCGGTTTTTAATTATAAAATTTATTCGCAGAAAAAATCACTAAAAATAATTCAATTCTCTTCTTGTTACAACAAAAAACTCAGCCGCTCGAGTCTCTCCCTGTTTTCTACGTATCTAAACTTCTTCGCTTTTTTAGTCCCCTCCTTTTAACATAAGCAGGATGGGCCCTTGAGCTTTCTTACGTAACCAAACTTAAAACGAACCTAAAACGTATTTTATACCTAAGCATTACATGAATACAACAATTCTGCTCGAGTCATTTGCTGTGTTCTTTCCCATGCAAATCAAACGAATGAAATTATATTTAATTTACATAGATTCTTTAAATTATTTTCGCACAATAAGCGTTTTCAAAAGAATAATGACGCTGCTGTAAAAAATAAAGTCAAACCTTGGTTGATCGATTTAAACAGGTGCGTGACGATTCCGGTTGATTAGATCATTGAAAAAGAAAAACTTAAACGGATAACGGAAGAGAAGTAAATATAATATCAAAGATTTGTAATTAGCGTAATTAATGTTGTACGTTTCAGGTGCAAATCCCGATTTTTGCACGGATTTTCTTTATTTTTGCAATGTGTTTTGACTCAAAATTGAAAAATATTTTCTTTAGCTGCACCAATTTGAAAATAAAAATTTGACATAGCTTTGGCATTAGATCACTTTTTCATTGTATTCTTTCATTCAGGGACAAAATATTTTTTGATGAGACGTGTCGGACTTGGGGGTTATCCGAGAGGGTTAAGGGGGGAAATATATGTGTGGACGGTCCCATGGGATTTGCCGACCTGGTGGGGAACTTATGACTAGCTTTTACTATGCGTACGAATAATGCTTTACTTTCAATGAGAATTAAGAAACAAAGCCCAATAAATAAACTGGAGACAACTACAAAGAAGAGAGTTACTTGGTAAACTCGGAATTAACCATTTTATTAAAATGGAAAGAAAACTCTATATTTACGAATAAGGTTGAGCTGAGCCCATGACTGACCGTAGGGATGGTTCAGCCAAGACTGACTTTTTGATTCACAAAGACACGCAGTTATAATCTTAAATTCATAATCACTTAAACGAAGGTTATACCATTAACAAAGAAAGTTGGTTCAATGGCCATCTTAAACATAAGAGAAATCGGCGGCCCGTAGAAGAAGGAAGGCTGGGCTGCCTTAACTTATACATGTTATTACTAGCTGAACGCAGTGAACGCGTTCATAGTACGTTTAAAAAAGTTTTCGAAAATATATTGCAGCAACTGAAAATAAAAAACAAGAGTGATGCAAAACACAAAGTTGAGTCAAATTCGCATAAATTATTTGCAAATTCTATTAAACAAAAGTTAACTCAAAATGTTAATTTTACTATTTGTACGCAATTACCTATCTAAATTCTGCAGATTATAATAATATATCAAAATGGATTTTTGGTTTTGAAATTGACTTAAATTGCATCATTAATTCAATTCTTATGCTCAAAAGCAGCTGAAATCGAAGTAATGTTAAAAATACAATGTGGTCTTGCATTACAGCATTCACCATCAGACAAAACATTTTTCTGGTGATTTATGAATATTTTCGATTTCTCCCTTTCATGGAAAAAAGTTAGTCCATTTGTATTCCATCCATTCCATTCCACTCGTTTAAATTCTTGTTCAGCTCATTAACAAGTTGTTAAGATGTTTAAGCGTTGTAGAACAAAGTCAAACAGTAGCCATTCTTGTTCATATAGTTGCTTCGGAAATATTTAAGTTAGAACAAAATGAATCCGCCTATCATAAAGAGCATTGAAAATACTCCTGACCCCATTTTCCATTCATTCATTTTCATTATTTCAAGGCCAGATAAGGATCCTCATTTTGACTGACTTAATTCGTCATTCAAAATGCTTTAAATTGCCATTTATTTTTTAAATTCCAATCAGAAACGTCACGCCTATAAGGCACGTTGATTTAGTATTGATTCATTAAAAAATTAACCACAACCGATTGAGTATTTAAATCACACATTTCATTAAATCCAAGGCGTAGTTGAAATAGAAAGGGGAATTGAGGCTGAACATTACCTCACCAACTGGGTGCATTGACAACAGCCAAAATTAATTAAAACATCAAAAATCAGCCCATGGATTGGCACCAGTCTGTCTATTACATTATAATAATATACTTATAAAAATAAATTTTCACCTTTCGGATCACAAATCGTTGACTTATCGAATTTATCATCAATTTAATGCTCATTTAAAAACACTCAAATCGAAGCAATGAAAAAATTACGTTGGAATCTTTTGATGATTACTTTTTCTCTATTTATGAATTACATACTGGCGTTTCAAATTTCAACTTCATTTCTTTCTTTGAATGTTCTTGTACAAAGATTGATGTGATGTGATGTATTTTGTGTGTGATAAATCTTAATTACTTGTCCTAAAATACAAACAAAAATAAAATTTTGAATGAAATTCTTGTATAGAATTGTGTATTTTTGAGAGTAAGTAAAGGGAACATCTACATTTTAAAATTACAATATTATATAAAAATAAATTTACGTCTTTCGGATCACAAATCCTTGACTTATGGAATTATCGTCATTCTATTAAAAATGCTTTAAATTGTTACGGAATGTCTTTTTCAAACGAGATTGAAGAGGAAATTTTGCATTTCCTCTTGTTTCCTTAAAAAATGAATCAGGTAGAAACGATTGCGTCACGTTGTACATTCGTCGTACGTGTTTTTTCTTATGATTTGCTACTGCAAATGTATAAAACTAGTGAATGTCAATATATCTTGCGTGAAAACGCTCCAAGCTAAAAAATAAAACAAAATGGATTGCAAATTTTGTTTTTTCCGAGTTTTGTCGCACGTCAATTTATGGACTCATGCTAATTTTGTCAATGTGGAGAGTTGTACACATCTATACCTTGTAGCAATAATTCATAATTCATAATTTCTTTGCTTGCCTTCGTCTAATAGCAGCGGGAAAAATAGAGGTAAACAAGTCGTTAAAGGTTGTTTTCTTTGGGTTTAATAGCTAAATTTAGCATATTTGTTAAGTTTGAGCTAAATACTTGTGTATTGATTTTCTTTGTGGAAATGATTTTCAAAGATCTTTCAATGTGTGCAATAGAAAGTATTTTAAAAACATATTCGGAATTAGATCTTGAAATGGGACTGAAATTTCAAACGAACCAAAACATGTTCAAATTAAATTTTAAACACGAAAAATTGCTTGATTCATTCTCCTAATTACTAAACCTTTCTATAAAAATGATGTTTAGAAGGAAACAATAAAATGAGTGTTTTATTTATATCTCGTGAAGAAAAACAACTTAGTCTCATTAGTTTTGTCTCGTTATTGGCAATGTAATTTATTATTTGCCGTATTGTGTTTCATTTACCTTTACTGAATCTTGTAATTATTTTTTATTTTTTGACAATGTGCGCGAAAGTCGTCAACTAAAATTGAAAGCTTCATTGGTAAATATTTAACTTTTGCAAATAAAAAAGGCCTTTGTTTTCTTTTTAAAACGTGGGTATTAATGAAATACGTTTTCTTGTTTTTCCTTCTCCTTCCACTTTTCGTTTGGGTAAGATTGCATGGAAATTCAGCGTAATGAATAATGACGCTGTAAAAAAGAAAAGCAAAACATTCATTGGTAAAAGGGCAACAGAAACGAGCATTATCTCAGAGATTTTATTTACTCCATAAAAGAAAAAAATGACAGGGAATTAAAATAAATGATTGTAAACTTTGTAAAAATTTGTAGTCTTTAGTTTTATACATCTGGGAGAAAATTCCGGCTAGATTTTTTGCAAAGAATGATTTGAATCACAATCAAAAATATTTCCGTTAGTTGTACTAATTACAAATGAGAATTTTGATATAGCTTTGCCATTAAGTCCTCATATTTCCAATGCAGGTACGCTGCATCCTTCACAACCAATTATTTTTGTAGATGAAACGTGTCGGATAATATGACCTTTTTTATCAGAAAAAAAACAGACAAAGAGACAAGTAAATCGCTTCTGAATACCTAATTTTCCTTCAATTAACTTAAATTCTGATTGCAGAATCGGATTTCTTATCTTTTTTATTTGTGAGTGGCTGAGAATAAAGCAATCTAAAATTCTTAAATTATGATCATACATAAAAACAAAATTTCGCCTTTCGGATCAAAAATCTTTGACTTATCAATTCATCATCAATTTATTCATAATGATCGTTTAAAACATTGAAATCAAAGCAATGAAAAAATGTTGCTTAATCTTGCATAACAACATTAACCATCCGACTAAACATGTCTTCGGGTGGTTCCCAATGAATGCGAATCTGTTTTCCTTTTTTAAGAATAATTTGATTCTTTTGTATGCTAACGACTAATTTGAAGTCTTGTCTAGCTCATTCACGTGTTGCTAGGATGCTTAAATAGTGGAAAAATAAAACAGCAGCCATTCTAATTCAGGTAATTTCTTTTCAGTTATAAACTTTATAAAAAACGGGCAACTTTAACAAAATGTCATTACAAAGTTTCAAGCACACGATACGGATACCTCTCGGGGGTAAAATCCAATAAAAAGGACTTTAAGTATAGTTATGTATTGGATTACACTTGGTTTTGCAGGAAAATGGAAAAAAGCTTTCGATTTTGAAAAAAGTGAAAGTACGAAATTGTGTTTATAAAGGCGGTTTAAAGCTTGAGAAAAATGACAAATTAAATCAAAGCAGGGACGGGAATGGAAGCAAGAATAAAAGATTGAAAAGAGAGGGACCAGACAAGATTAGTGAAAGACAAACAAAAATATTAAGGACATAAAAATGATTAGTGTGTTTTTCAATCTGCTGATATTTTTTTCTTTATTTATAAATAATATACTGGCGTTTCAAATATCAATTTTCCATTTCTTTCTTTGAATTTTTGTTTTTGTAAAAAGGTTGGTGTGATATATTTTGTGTGCGATTAATCAGAATATAATTAATTGTCCTAATACAAATATAAATAAAATATTCAATTATAATTATATTTAAATTTGTAAAAGAGAGAGAAGGCGATTGAGTTGGATTTATCGGCGGTTGCAAAGATCCTGTTTGGATCATAAAGAAAATGAAACGACAAACAAGGAAGGACAAGAAAGTTTCCAATCTTCCAAAAAAACTTTGGGATAATTCGGTTATAAAAGAGGCTCCCTTTAATAAACTTTTGGAAAAAACACCTTATTGTTCAGTTTTGGAAAGTAATTTTGGTTGTAATTTGGGATGAAGTGATAAACTTGTGATGTGTGGGTAGAGCCCAAAAGTGACATTTTAAAGGCTCAATTTAGAATTGTGTCCTAGAAAACAAATCTTTTTATTATTATCTGAAAGTTTGAATTTTATCTGTAAAAGCTTTTGTACTTTACTAACAGGGAAATAAGAAAGAATAAATGTACTTTGACGCTAAACTATCGCCCGCACCGACTCTTTTTAGCTCTGCAAAGTTGAAGGAAGTCAGATCTTGAAATTATTGTAGTAGTATCGTACTGAAAAATAAAAAAAGTCCTGCTAATGCGTCAAGCAATGAGCGACATAAAATAATTTTGTATCTCAAAAACAACGGAAAATGAATAAGAATAGGAATGGGTTAGAAACTTTAAAAGTAATCCGTACGTGGGAGAAAATGGCATTTGCTAAGGATTTAGTTTTTTCTTGGTTTTGGGGAAAGTTAAAGCTAACCCAGAAGAATAAAGTTCTTTCATAAATTGAAATAAACGAGGTAGATTATTAAAAAAGTCAAACCTGTATGTACGAGCAGAGTTTTAACGAAAATTTATTCAGGATTCAACCAATTTTTATTTTGTTATAGTTAATTGCTGACAGTTTAGATTAAGTAATGAAAAATAATTTTTTTGTTGAAACGGAAGATTTACATCAGATGCAGTTTTTGACGTTTGTAAGAGATTTAAAATAATTATCAATTGAGTAGTTTCATAGGTTAATCTATCAATAGATCCATTCTAAGCAAATAAATAAAGATTGTGTTCAAGTATTTTTGTTTTTGCGTGGATAAGAATACGTAAATAATCCAATTCTGAAGATAAAATTAGACCTGATTTTGTCAATGATTCCTTTGCGCTTCTTCAAATTTATGATTTATTTAAAAAGTGATCCTGAAAATGAACTTGGATTGTTTTGATATTGAGGCAAGTTGTATTGTACTTTGCACTTTGGATGGCATCAGTCTTTTAAAGTTTTGTTGTCTAATTCCGCAAATCATTTTATTAGTTGCACTAATTTTGCAAAGCCACGTCGGTATTTTTTATATTTGAAATTTTGTGAATTTAATATTTCAGATCAAGACGAAACTTTTGTTTTTTAAGAGTAAATGCCTAAAAAATAAACAAAAACAATCCAGAAAAGTTTGTATTTTAGACAAGCAATTATATATTTTAAAAATGTTGAAGTGCAAGCGTGTTTCTTGTTGACTCCGTTTCATCAAAAAGTGAATCGATGAATTTTTAAATTTTTGTAACACTGGTTGGGTAAGGTCGCGTGTCTCCTTCAATACTTTGTTATAAGTCAACCTACGCAAGCTGATATAATCTGTGCAACATGAAAATAAACGCTTTTCAATAGCCAAACTTGTTCTCGTCAACATTTTTATGAAAGGAAGCTCAAATTCAATTATAGGTCGGGAAAACTTTTCCAAATTTAAAACCTGGAATACAAAATATTAAATTTTTGGGAATTTTGTATTTCTTGGAATTTGCTTGAAAAAATGAACAGAATGAGCAATTTAAACTTAAACAACAAAGAGGATTAAAAAACAAAAACGGGATTTTGCTAAACTCACTGTCTTTGCTTGTTAGACTTTATATTTGAAAAGCATTGGCCTGAGGCAAAAATTAATTTAACAGTCTTCTTTCTAAAGCTTTGCCAAAATCGTATTATTTTTGGGAGGGAGTGGATCTATATTTTCCAAAATTAAATAAACTAAAAAATACGTTTTTGGGGTTGAGTTTGGACACGCGTTCTAAACCTAATATGTACTGCTTGGTTTATGGATGAGTTACTTTTCAAATGTTAAAATGAAAGTGCTCATGGGTTTCTAAAAATAAAGCTTCGAATTGAAAGGGATGTTTCTGTATGAAACATGCTTTCCCCATTTCCTAAATGTCTTAGCTGGTAACATATTATGATAGTTGGTTGTAAATGTTATCAATAAGAACTGCTATTCAAAGAGTCATGTCAACATTGCAGTTGCAGAGAACCTGTTGCTAATTGCAATAAAAAGCATTCCAAGAAACATTCTCGGCATTAGATTTTGAAATGGGGCGGAAATTTCAAATGAATCAATGCATGTCGCAAATGGACAAATTGCGTTTCTTCTTCTGCAAACTAAACTTTTTTTGTAAAAATGACAAGACATTTGACAAGAAAAAGAAAAAGTTTATGCTTTTAATGTATATTTGTATATCTCAAATTCTTATTGCCGAAGAATCTTTCAGAACTTATATAATGGAACAAAAAGGAATTTAGAAGCCTTGTAAATTGAATAAAAACCAAAAATTATGTAATTTTTAGAATGTTTAATTTATTACAGTTTAAAACGTTGTAAAAAAGAAAAGGAAAACAGGCTTGTAAAATTCAAAGAGATGTCATTTGCAAAAAGTTTTTTCGATTATTAAAGATTAAAAAATAAAGAGAAAAAAATTAATAAAAGGCTTTAGAAAGTTCAAACATTTCTTAATTTTACACGTTGTAGTGGGAATTCGTCTTTCGTTCTAATTTTCCCTAATTTGTGCAAGAATACTAATTTACTAGTCACAAAATAAATGCATTTTTGCTTGCTAAACTAATTTGAAATTATAGCTTTAACATAGAATAGGCATTAGGTCATCATTTTTCAAATGTAGCTACACCGCATCTTTCACAAATGAAACGTAGCGGAAAAGAAGTCATTATCCGTAAATATCCGGCAAAGAGCCAAGTAAAGCTTCTGTGTAAAAACCTTATTTTCTACAAATCATTTTTGAATTTTGACTGCAGAATCGGATTCCTCATCTTAAAATACCCTTAAATCAATTTTTATGCATTGCAAAAGCAAAGGAATTCAACTCACCAGAGCTTCATTTGTTTATTTGCTTCGTGCACAGAAGGATGTATCGTGCTTCTGCAGTGCAGCCAATTTTGCACAAAAGGATGTAAAGTAAAGTAAAGTAAAGTAAAGTAGCTTTTATTATCGTGTTTACAGGTTTCATACAGCAATAGATGGTGTTAATACCCTAACACAGACATAAAATTAATATTAAATCAATAAAACATTCTACTGTAGCACACTCTGTGTTCATTTTTCTGTGCTTCTCATTTTTGGACGGAGTTTTGAATGGAAAAATAAAACTTGAGAAGAGTCCCCTCTTTGTTCTTTTCCAATTTTGCGTGAGAGAGCAAAAATTGAGCAAAGAATCTTTCCGAGCGAGGAGCTCAGCTCATCTCAGAAGCTGAAAATTGCCGGAGTTAGGTTTGAGCAGAGCTCATTAAAAATATGCAAATCTGTGTCTCCGTCCACCCTCTGTTTAATATGCAAATTAGATTTGAGCAGCAAAATTCCTTTTCCTATTGCATTGCACGCTACACGTCATTCAGTTTTACACAGTTCACAGTACTTGCTCGGTCCTGACATGTAAGATGCATCCGTGCATATGAGATTTCAATGTATTTGTGTGTTTTATTTTAAAACAAATGAGAAAAACATTCCAGGAATCAATGAAACGTTCTAGAAGTTTCCAAATCTTACTTGAATATTCTTCACCTTTCTAAGAGCCCATTAAATATGCAGAACATGCGAATCTGCGTCTCTGTCCGCTCTTTGTTTAAAATGCAAATGGGCGATAAATTTGCTTTGCTTTTGGCAGTTCTCGCTGCACGTCATTTACATTTATATAGTGCAACGTACTTTCTGGGGCAATTCATGTAAGATGCAAAAACCAGTTTATTTTAAGGCGGGACAAATCGCAACATCTTTGAATCCTCATTGGGCTTGGCCAATTTTCACACGCATTCATTCCAAACCAGAATGGCTTTCATCAACTTTTTATTTTATGGATAGGTTACTTTTTGGCTGA